>MU185763.1:40961-51673 GCA_016904865.1 Pissodes strobi | reverse complement strand
CGTTTCCCATACAACCTGTACCCACGAGCAATGGCGACATCTGAAATATAAACCAACCATGTTCTGTAGTTTCTCTACATTACCATTTCGCATCCTGATACCGGTAGACATGCCTATACCATACGTGTGATGTCTAACGCTAATTAATCATGTATACCCTAGTTCGTGATGCGTCATGTGAACAGTTGTACCACAGCTTATTCAATAACCAGCTATTCATCTCTATCGAAATCGAAAAGTTGGAGTGTCGGGCACTACGCATCCTGACAGTGCCCTTAGCGGTTCAGTTTCACGGTCTCGTGATTTTTCAGGCAATGTAATGGCACGAAGCGAACTGAATTTAAAATGAATATTCCCTTCAAAATCCACGACAAATTCGCCCGAAACTACGGCTATTGCCCTAAAACGACCGGAATTTTCGGATTTTCATAAAATTAAACGGATTTTAGACGATAAAACATCGTATTTTAAATTAAACGAACTGTCGAAAGTTTTATTCGGATGCCCAGACGTTTAGAAAAATATTAACTCATGGCCCTCTTCTAAAATTTTCACTTGACTTTCCCAAATCAAAGGATGCCGCCGCAAGATGAGTAGCTGGTTATTGAATAAGCTGTGGTTGTACTACCAACAAAATGCGGCTGCAGCGCAAAATGTCAAGGCAACAATTGATACGAATCCCGAAATGCCAGAGTCACGAAAATGAATTAGAATTAAAATAGTTATTTGTGTATTTAGAGCGCAAAGTAACGGATTGCCGCTTGAGAAAGAATAGAATAATCTTTCGAAAACGGCAATGTTACATTGCGCTCGAAAAACACACAGAACTTTTTCTACAGCCGCATTTTTTAAAATTAAATCCACATTTTTTTTATACTTATTCTGAAATTTGCAAATGACTGTCAATTTTGACATATTATATTCGGGCTTCGGGCATATTTAGAACAGGATTGCCAGCAACAAACTGTAACAAACGCACGACTGTCATTTATTTATCTTCGGTTTTCATGACCATTCATAGCACACTCGACGGAAAAAGTGAGATTTTTCTTTTCCATGTTCGCGCTAGAGCGCAAAATAAGGATCCACGGCATTCGTCGATTTTGCGATTTCATTTGAATTTAGCAATTAGTTATTTTGCGCGCGGCTGTAGAAAAAATCAATTAAAGCAGAAATAATACGGCATATTATGATGATAAATGTTGGCCAGTATTTTCCAACATGAAGTAGCAATTGGAGCATTTAAAAACTAAGGTTAGATTACTTAATCTTAAATGACGCGTTGAAGGTTTGTTTCTCTGGTTTGTTTTTGTTCCTCAGGATATTTTAAAAGCGCTAATATCCCCATTCTTCCTTGAAAGCTAAGGTAAGCTCTGATAGCTTTCTTCCTGCACATAGCACTTCAGTGATCTCTTTGTGAACGAGATCTACACTCTGGAAACTTTGCGGGGCACTATCTTCACCTTCATTGGATGTCCCTTATTTAGGGAAATAATTATTATTGTGCGTTTTATCCTTAAACTCCCTGTGATTGTGCTTAATAGCACCAACCTCCTCCTCACAATTTTATTCTCAGTATCTTGAAGTTCAGCTTGGTATGCTGTTTGGATTGCTTTTGCATTTACCTACATATACCCTTTCACTTACTTCATCGCCAGCTAGACCTATAATAACTCGGGCTCTGCAAAATTTTCAACAAGCTCTCCTGGTCGCTGGACTCTGGACTTAAATTCGAATCTTTCAAAAATTATGTTCCGTCAGGGAATAATATGATTATCGAAAATCTGCAGAATCCCTTAAAACTATTCATTTCCGGTTAGTTATTATTGAAGTAAAATTTCCACGGCTTCATTTCCCACGAAATACACTAAAATGTCTATTTATTTTTGTCAGACTTTTCGCCAATCCCGCTTACCGACATATATCTACCTACCCTCTTTTTGCATTGGGGCCATGCCTTTGACTGCGTAAAATCAAACTCGCTTGGAACCGCAACGTTTGCAAACGCTTCTCTTGTCATCAAAATATTTGACGATGCCTTCTGCTGCAATGTCTCCGTAGCGTAGGTGGGGGCATTGGACATATTTGTTTTCCTTAGTTTTCACCAGAGGTATAAGACTTCCAACATTTTATTTGATTCTAGAGTACAGGAATAGATTTGTCTACTAAAAATTTCCAACCGCCATTTTCCTTCTCCTATCTTCAACAGGAGAAACGCTACGAGTTGTATTGTCTCGAGAAAATGTGTTAAAACGCCCAAAAAGTCCTTAATTCAGTGTACAGCAGATATTTTCTGAATATTTGTGCAGACGAAGGAGAAAACTACTAAATATCTTGTCGTCAAACAGGGCTACGACTCTGTAGATGTTCTTGGCGCCAAATTCAAGCATAGCGATAACAGGACTTGCTTTACGGGTGAGTGTTTGTAAGTCATTAAAATCTATTTTTTCCTACCGACGCGGCAGGGAGAAATAGAGTGGAAATTGCGCGGTTCGGAATGTATTTGAGAGTATAGAAACACGTTCTTTCTTTATTTGACATATTGTTGTTTAAACAACATCGACAGAGACAAAAATATATTAAATTGAAAACGACTTATAACGTTTTCTTAAATTAATGACAACTTGCTTTCCAGCGATTGTTTCATTCGGACTAAGGAATAACTGATATACAATACTTTAAATGCACAAATTGCTATTTAGAGGGTGAAATAAATCTATTTAAGTTTTAATTATGGCTCAATCGTACTACGAACATACAGGGTGTTATCATCAACCTATACTAGCTTAGAGTATAGATTTATTTTCTCCAGAACTTCTCAAGGAGAAGACAAAAACTTACAGGCTGTAAATGGTTATTATCAAATAAAAAAGTAATCTTTGTTTATTTAATATACGTTCGAGTGAAAGGGAATCAAGTTAACTAAGTTTATCGGTAAATCCCAACTCGCAATGATGAAATCTGTTACAAAAACACACTCCCATCAGTACGAGAAGAAGTCGCTAGAACCTTCAAATTCAAACTAAACAAGTAAAAACCTCGAAGTACTTACATCAGGCGATAACTGTGAGTAGATGCATGATTGAACTTAAATAAAGTTGACTTGTTACGGCAGAATAGGATCAATCAAGCCCTACGTACATCTTTTCCTAAAAGAAACTTATCTATTCTAGAGACTTCATCTGAAACTGATATTCATCCGCTCCTAATTTAATCTTTGTTACAAAGGTTTCTTAAAGCAGCACTTTCATTTTCCCTGTAAAAACTGTACTTGGAATGAATATTATATTTGAATCTATTTAGTATGTTATTGCCTATTTCATTTCTGTAGAATTTTTAAAGATAAGTTTCCTTTTGCTGCATGAATGTCCCAGACACCAGTGGATGTTCATGCTAGTCTCTTCAGCAGACTTTCACGTATTATGTCCTCAAACAGATTAAGGGCATGTCTAACCATACTGTAATCTACTAAAATGCAGAAGCTACTAAATAAATATCAACCTATCCTAAGTTTGAACTTGAACTTGGAAATTGTTATATAAACATTAAGGGCAAACTATAAACAACGCTAGCAATCAACGGGAGCAGTTTTCATAATATAAATACGCTACCGAACCGTTCAGTTAGGCAGGCTTTTGTCTCACCTAAAACCAGCTCCCAGGTTAGCTAAACAGCAGCCTTAGGGTTCTATCCGCTAGTAGGTTAGCTACACAGCTGCCTTCAGGTTTTACTCCTTTATCCCTGATCCAAACCTAGTACCGGTTAGCCACACGGATGCTGAGTCTAGGGGTTTCACAACCGGAGTAGTAAAAGTCAAATCAAAGATAAGTTTGTCAGCACTGCGAAAGACAAGTGTCTAAGTAGAGTCAGTTAAATAGTTTAGTGAAATATTCTAGTGCTCTTAAATAAAACTCACTCTTAGCTCTTAGAAAAAACTATAATTATAAGACAGTAACCAAAGACCTATAAACAATCGAGAAAAACATGCGCGCCTTAGTAATCGGATATAATAGAATCTCATTTCTGACCAATAGACATTGTTAAAGTTTTATCATTAGGGCTTTGACAAATAGATATTGTTATTGTTATAACCAAAAGTGTTTCTTTATCATCTCTTCTCACCCGTCGTAAATCAGGCCCGGACGCCCTGAACTGCACCCCTGCATGCTAAGCAAGGCGTGTCATCACGAATAAAACATACAGTGGCAGATTGACGGAAGCGTTAAGTCTAACCAAAAGACCCCATCATTGTACTAATCGTGACACGACTCTTCTATGAGACGTCATTATTTTTATTCGTGACAATACCAAGTCGCAAATTGCATTAGATACTTTAAAAGGGAATTACAAAGGATCAGATTGGATCAAAAACGTAGAAAATTACTGATGACTTTAAGCCTTCTGCAATTACAGTAAGATAAATTCAAATTGAGGTCTCTATGTTTAAAACATTCGAACCTTGTAGGGGTCTAACGTTGTCATAGAGGGAGGATGTGTGAACTACTATAGCGCGTAAATTACTAAGTAAATATAGCTCTGTCCTAAGTATGAACATGGAAAATATTACGTAACCAATCAAGAGAAATTATCAACTACGCGTACGATAATCAGGGGGTCCTAACCTGCAACCTAGTGCTCTAGCTAAAGCTAAATTCCACAATGAACATGTCAGTGGACTTGAGATACCCACCTAAAGTAGTAAAGTCGCATCTATTATAGATTTGTCAAAACTGTAAGAAAATGATTGCAAAGTAGAGTGTGTCAAATAGTTAAAGTGCAGTATTATCTCTGAATGAAATTAAGCCAAACTAGTCTGTTTAGAAGACGCTCAAATACTTACCTAAATTTTATATTTATGGCAACAGCTAACTGTAAATAGGACGCAATACAACTCTTAAAACATTAACATGAAATAGTGACGAATACCTATAAAAAATTCACAGAGACCTTGATCGAAAATACATGCGTTCACTAGTGTTCGTGTACAGTGTAAATTCTTTGACCAATAGATATTGTTGTTGTTTTTATCAAAGTGTCATCTTTATCTTCTCTTCTCACCTGGCGTAGATCGATTCTAATCTAAGCTACATAACCTGCACGCCAACCAAGGCGTGGCTTTACAAAATACAGATCGTGACAATATTGTCCATTAATATCAACTATAACGGACATTTTAGAAGACGCAAATTATCTCGATAATCGGAAAGGGAAATTAACTCGGCAAAATGCTTAGAAATACGGTTTCGTAAACGTCAATGGAACAATTTAACAATGAGTAAATATCTGTTATTTCAATGTACAATCTGTCAAACTCGATAGTCGTTATTATATTAACGGATGATAACTGAAACTGTAACTAAATTGCTGATTTACTGAAAGCTTTATAATTGTATTTCTAGTGCTCATAAAATAGAAGATTAGAAATGATAGAAAGCCAACATTACCATATTAGTCAAAAGGGTGTAACGTAAATCCAAATAACTTTTCCGTCGATCTGTGAAATAAAACTCTCGCAAGCTTTAAAAGCAAGGGCATCTCACATGACAAAAAGATAGCAACAGACTTTGCGAGAAAAGTTTTCTAGCGCTCACTTTGTAACATGCTGTAATATTATATTTTAACGTTATAAGGCAGCGTTTGCACAATTCAGTCGAGTTTCAGTGGTTGTTGTGACGCTTTTACTACTGGAAATAACTCTGGGTTTATTTGCAAATTTCTTTTTCTCTATTGTATAAACAAGTCGGATAAATTCCAAGCGCCATAAAATATAGCACAGCCCTTTGGTTTTACTTAAAAATAAATGGCGAAATTAAAAGTATTTCTATTCCATTGATATCTCCCTACCAAGAGTGCATTAATAAGTATATTTGTTTACACACATTTCCAATACGGCTGTGGATATTGATAAAATGCATAAACTACTAAATAAATATCACCCTGTCCTAAGCTTGAACTTGAACTTGAAAATTATTTTATAAACATTAAAACACGCGAGCAAGCAACGCGAGCGATTGTCAACATGCAACGTTTAGCAGATTTTATGATATAAATACGCTAGCGAACCTACGGTTCGTCAGACTTTGTTCCTCACCTAAACCAAATTTCTTTCCCTGAGCACATTGCTCGCAGACTTAATTTCCTTCCCTGAGTTGTCTTGCTCGAGTGCATTGCTCGCGGACTCAGGGATTGCCTACCCTCAGTATTACAAGGCGAATCTACAGGAGATTAATTAAAAGATAAGTTTCAAAGTAAATATCAGTAAGTTCAAGTGCAAACTTTAAGTACAAACTCTACGTGTAACTTTAAGTAGAAAAACTATCTATAAATGAAACACACCACAAACTCTTAAGAAAAGTTATATTTATAAAACAGTGACCAAAGACTTATAAATAATTCATAAATATACTTCACACCTTAGTCCTTGCATATAATATAATTTTATCAACATTTCTGACCGATAGACATTGTTAATCTTTTCTCGATAAGTTTGACCAATATACCTTGTTATTGTTTATACGAAGTGCTTTCTTTATCATATCTTCTCACCTGACGTAGAACAATTCCGAATCTGAGCTATTCTCCTGCACGTTGATCAAGGCGTGACATCACGGGATAAAACAGTTCGTGACAGATTTGGTGGAGGCGTCGTGAAGGTATCAACCAGGAAGGAAAGATGTTTAATAATAAAGAACTTCATGAGGTAATTTTTGTTAATCAGGGACATGAGCATTATTAGTAATTTTTAAACGACACTATAAAATGAAGTGGCGATATTAATTAAACAAAAAAATATGTTAGAAAAATTGAATATGCTTGCATATATGAAAGTTAATATTTTATAAAAAAAAATCGAAGATTGTGTATATATCGACATTTTTTAATATAATTATAGAAGTTTATAAACTGCAATATTGGTTTTATAGGTAAATTATAAGGAGGCAGGACCGTCTTTTTGAATGTTACAGAAAAACCTGTGTTTATGATTCTAGAAAGAAATAAGTTCAATAAACTATTTTTTTTCTTCGTAAATCTAGAATTAGAATTGTAAATATTACTAAGACAATTTATAAAATTATGATAAAAAGGTGATAATTCAAACATCGACGTTCATAAGGTGGACGCATCCCATGTAGGCTGAACCTATAGCAATTATTCAAAGCAAACAATATATCATTGCAATACAAATATCAGTAATTTATAAAAATTCGATAAATTGTGTCTAGACGTTGATTCACTTATAATAGGTGCCTATTACCCAATCAACGGTATAAATAAAACTTTTAAATATAGTCGTAGAAATGGGATGAATAATAATTCAATATTGATAGGTAAAATACTAGGAGACAGGACCGTCTTGTGAATATTATAGATAACTATTGTGGAGTTCTACATACTATTTGTTCTTTGTATTTTGAAAATCTAGAATTAGAGTTGCAATAGTAATGAGGCAATTTATAAAAAATAGTTTTCTTATTGTTACAAGCATCAGTGGAGGTCCATACTGGTCTCTCCAGTAGACTCTTATGGGTAAATCCTCAAATATTTTAAGGGAGTGTCAAAAATGCTGAGTAATAGACTGCAGTGGAGGCTAGGAAGGCAATAGCAAAGGGTCTGATGATATTTTGTATTGTATAGCTATAAGGTGATGTTGTAATATGCGACAAGTTTTCTCGAATTGAGGTCTTTCCTTTTAAGAAATAGAGATCGTGTTAACGTTGGGGACCAACGTTTAGAGGGCAGGGGAACGTGTGAACAACTAAAATGCATTAACAACTAAATAAATATCATCCTGTCCTAAACTTGAACTTGAACTTGGAAATTATTATATGAATATTAAAGGCATGCTATAGACAACGCGAGCAAGCAGCGCGAGCGATTATGAACCCTAAGCATGCAACGCTCAGCAGATTTTATGATATAAATACGCTACCGAACCTTCAGTTCGTCAGACTTTGTGTCTCACCTAAACCAAATTTCCTTCCCTGAGTTCTCTTGCTCGAGCACATTGCTCGTGGACTCAGGGGTTGCCTACCCTCAGTATTACAAGTCGAACCTACGGGATATTTATTAAAAGATAATTTTCAAAGTAAAAATCAGTAAGTTCCAGGGCAAACTCTAAGTGGAACTTATCCGAAGTGATTTCTTTATCATCTCTTCTTACCTGACGTAGAGCGATTCCGAATCTGAGCTATTCTTCTGCACGCAAATCAAGGCGTGGCGTCAGTGGATAAAACAATTCGTGAAAATAGAGATGGTGCTGCATAGAAATTAATACGTCATAATTTGAGAACTTGAGTTAAAATTACGACAGAAACTCAAAATTGCATCCAATTTTGGACGTAAAAAATTGCGTTTTTCTTGGGATTGTACACAAATTTAATTGTTGGAGTTATATAATTTTGGCTGAAATACTGGCTCTCAAAAAGAAGGGCTAATAGAAAGTTTTTTATCATTGATTTTCTCAGCAAATTTGTAATTGATGTAATTGCAACCAAATGTAATGACTCATGACACAAAAAATAATAATGTTTCAAGCAAACCGAGTTATTTTAACACAGGAAATGGAAATGGAACCGATAGAAAGCAAAAAATGTATAAAACTGAGAAAGACAAGGTTTAGCAAAATGACAATGAGCTAAAAAGTTTTCTTCTGATAAAGTGTAAAGCACATGAACCTGATTCCCTGTAGTAACTATTGTTTTCGTAAGTCAGGTGGAGAGATATTGCCTAAAGTCGTAAGCCAATTTAATACAGCTTGCACTTGTTTTCATTGCTAAATTTAATTGGACGAAAATCTTTTTAGCATAAATGCTCTTGATTTACATTCTGTGCAGTATTTGACTGCAGAACCAGTTGAGATTTGGAGTAAGTTAATTTACAAAAATATACTTTGATCGTTTTGGTAACATTAGTAAGATTCTTCTCAGTTGTTTCCAAGTTTCTCTGCTGCATGGCTAGTGATGTATTATAAGCATAAGCAAATCTTCTTACTGTCGCTTCTAGCAGATCATACGTATATAGGTTAGGTAGAAACGGTGTCATGGCTGAGCCCTACTTGAGATGGTTTACTGATATTTTTACCCACGATATCCCAGAAGAACCTTTCAGATAGCATATTACTGATAAGTCGTAAGGTAGAGTGGCATGGAATAATTTGTATAAATTTGTACAGCAGCCTTTCTTGCCATACCGTACATAAACAGAAGTTTAGAAATTTTAATCGCGTTTGAAAGTTTACTTCCATAGGGATCGTAAAGCTATCTGATCTGTACTGCTACGATTACCCCGCCTACTCAACAGGTATTGTCTAGTATAATAATTTAGCTCTATGTTGCTTTCTAACATCAGATGAGAAGCGCAATATGGCGATAACTTTCAGCATTACCTGTGGCTTATTAGGTTTTAATGTGTATATCTTCGTCTTTTTGACTAAATGTACTCCGCTGTAAATTCCTTCGAGTATTCACTATTAGCGATTGCTCCCTTCCTCAAGTTGGTAAATTCCCTTTTAACCATTCTTATATGTTCCTGGTTTTGCAGAGCTTTAGATATTTTTTTTATTGATAAGACGATTTGTTCTGGACTAACGTCAGGGTCTCGCCGGGTAAGTAGGTTGCTTCCTCCTAATAGTGTCCATGCCGTTCTGGTCCATTTTTTGAAATCAGCTGCTTCTGTAGTATATATATTTATTCCTGCGTATAGCGTCAAGCTTGTGTAGCAGCCCATCTGTGATATCAGGCGGTGCATATGCTTGATCGATTTTATCATTGTTCCACCCAGGTATATAATCCCTACGGAATCCACTTGATCTTCGGTGTTTCGCTGTTGATATAAGATTTTCAATAAACTTGTTATTATTGGCAATTACCAGTGGTATCTCTCCAACTACTTTGTCTAAACTATGGGAGAAGTTTTAAGGTTCGCTTTTTAAAAAATCCAACTTGATCTTGGAATAAATCGGATAATAGGTATATGTTTTCCAATTTCTGGTAGCACTGGAAGATGTTGACTTTGCGTAAAATCTTCAAGCACTCGTTTTATTATGTGAAGTGATTGGTTTTGAGGGCTCTGTGTAACATAGCAGAGGTTTGGATTGTAGTCCCTATTGCCGCCGCAGATTTAAAAGTTCCTTTATTTTTCGCGTCAAATATTTGACCGAAACTGTTTTCTTTAGCCAGTTATGTTAGTGTTTTGTCATTACCTTAATTTTTATTGTATTTCCAGAGGATGTGATGATTATTAAAGTTTCCAATATAGATGGTGCGGTGCGGAAATAAGATACGTACATCAAAGGGCCATTGTAAAAATGGTGGTTTATATTCTACTGTGATATCCCCTATATTCACTATGATCGAGTCTATGTGGTGGGTGCCGATATGATTTGGGCGCTTTCTATATTTTTGTGTATGCAAGTTGCACAGCCATATGCTTGATGTTACGTTGCACCTTTTCCTCAAGATTTTAATTGTTCATTTTCTGTATGTGTCTTTTAAATGACAGCTACGTTTAGGTTATTTTCAAGAAAAAAATTCGAAAAAGTTGGCTTTTAGCCATGCGTATTCCATCTATATTATGCTGATAAATAAATTAGAACCTAGATTTATAGTCTAGTTGCTTTGAAATGATTCGTTTTGATCGGTGAGGTTTCATGTATTTTAGGTCAAGATGAGATAAATAGCTTTATACTTAATAATATATATATATATATATAT
>MU185763.1:0-40561 GCA_016904865.1 Pissodes strobi | reverse complement strand
TAAATAAAGACAGCAGCAGTTTCATATCAAGAGACAGCTTAGTATGGACGAGTGAGGCATAATATTCCAGGGAGAAACGCGATCTTTTTAGTCTTAAAAAATCAACTCTAGTCTCGCAACTAACTCTGGTTGAATACGAATAATACATGTTATTCTGACTGCTTGAGTTGATATTGTAATCTACTAAAATGCATAAGCTACTAAAGAAATATCACCCTGTCGTAAGTTTGAACTTGAACTTGGAGATTGTTATATAAATATTAAAAGCAAACTATAAACAACGCGAGCAATCAACGGGAGCGACCTTCAACCTTAAGCATGCCATGATCATCACTTTTTTAATATAAATACGCTAACGAACCTTCAGTTCGGTAGACTTTAGCCTCGCCTCCAGCTCCCAGGTTAGTCATTTGACGACTGCCTTTGGGTTCTATCCGCTCTTAAGGTTAGCTATACAGCTGATTTAGGTTCTAGTCCATTTCTTCCAAACTTGGTTCCGGTTAGTCATTTGACGACTGCTAGGACCAGGGGTTTCACAACCTCCATAGTAAATCAAGACAAGAAGTTTGTCAGAGTTCTGAGAAAGACAAGTGTCTAAATAGTCAGTTCAAAAGTTTAGTGAAATCTTTTAGTGCTCTTAAATAAAACCAAACTCTTAATAAAAACTATAAATTATAAGACAGTAAACAAAGACCTATAAACAATATCCCTCGCTCTCAAAACATGCGCGACCTAGTACTCAGGTACAAGTCGCCATCTCATTACATTTCTCACAAGAGACATCGTGAACATTTTATCATTAAGTCGTTTCGCAATAGACGATGTCATTGATCTTAGAATCACGTGGTAGAGGCGTGCCATAATTTACGTTAGAAAAATGATAGGTCCAGAAAAACAATTAAATTATAAATGAAAAATTCAAATCACGCGCCTGTAATCTTTCGCGCAGTGTTGTTGGGCAAATAAAACTAATGAAGCTCAAAATTTTTTATTTACAATATATCAAAAGCAAATTTAAATCACGCGGGCAGCGGACGCCAAAAGCAACGAGTTTATTGAATCCAAGTATCGCCATCTATGAGCGGCCAGCGTCACCGCAGACATCTACGGACGGTCGCCGAAGTACGGTCAAATGCCGCCACTAGTTGAGAAAGGTCTGGATAGAACCGAATGGGGGCGACCAAGACCAGGGCCGTATCTGCAAGGAAAAAGATAATAAATTAAATACAACTGATTGTTCAATTAAAATGGAGCAATACAACAGATTTGTATAGGAGAAACTAAAGGAAACAATGGAGGAAGAAGCAGAAGAAATTAGTGAAGATGACAAGGATATGGAAAATAAAATTATATATGGAACAAGTACTCAAGTAAAATAAGAAAGTAAAGAAGAAATAAGCAAACACAAAAATTAGGTGGGAGCAAAGTCTCAATGTAAATAAAAGTTGTATATAGTGAAACATAAATAAGCATAATATATACCCAAGTGTTAATAAGATAAATACATAGATAAAACCACTTGGGCGGTTAAGAAACTGTATATAAATAGACAATACACATAGCATAGTAAATAAAAGGTGTTATGAAGAAAAAAGAAGCTAGAATAAGTCGTGAATATTACTGAGAAGAGTAGTAAACTATATATGTATGCTAAATAAATAGGTGAAGCAAATATGAAGATATATATAGTACCTAGAGCACAAGTAAATGGATCAGTTGCATGATTATCGATAATCAAATAATAAGCTGTAAATAACACATTTCAAGTTGCCAGATCCTTGCAAGTTTGGCCCAATCATCTCAGAAAATACAGATATGCACAGGCGTCAGCAGTCCATCGAGTACTCAGAAACCAGTTGAAGAGCTATCCAGTTACGACAGAAGTCTCCAAATTCTTCAAGTAACTAAACCTAAAAAGCAGAGAAATGCTTAAGAAAAGGGCAGTACAACTGTGAAAGATATCTAAATATAGTGAGGTATATGCAGTAAGATATAAATTATAACACAACAATGAAGTACCAAGGACACGCACTATCTGGCAAAAACTGAAAATAATTATCAAAAAACGAGACAATAACCATGAATAAAACTAAACTAGGCAATCATCGCAATAAAGTCTAGCTACTTACCTACAGTTGTAGAAAGCAAACGTAAGGACCCAGCAGTTACGACAAAAACCATTCCATGGAACACCAGGGGAAAACTGAAACATGTTGATACAGCGGCAATGGCAGTTCGGCCAGAAAATAAGCCATTAAGTTCAAGGGACTCTCAATATTCCTATTCCATGCTTCCATAACATAAAAAAGTTATAATTAATCTTCACATAACCTCTTCCATGTCAAACTAGCAGTAATACACGTCATCTACAGCTTGGAATGGAATAAATAACATTGATAAAATCTTTCTTTTTAATATTTAAGCCCCACATTCCATAAAATGGAGTATTTTGCAGAATGGGTCAGTGACGCTTGCCACACCCTTTCCAAGAAATTCAAACTCATGCATCAAACACCCTTAAATTAGAGTTTTTTATGCTCTAGCATCCATTCCCATTTTAAACGAGTCCAAAAATAATGATTATAGGAAATACAACACTTACCTTTTCGCTTCAAAGCACCTGCCAAGATTCAAACTTCATAGGCAAATCCCTGGTCACATTGCAAAAACTGCATTCGGCAGAAACAGAAACCGACCAAGAGGTGCAAAATCAAACACAAATCTTCGTCATTGTATCAATGCAACAAATTTGAATATAATTTATTTGATCTAGGCGATACCACAACGCGAAAAACGCCACCGTCACCGTAGAAAGAAATGACAATCACAGCAGTTTTTGCCAGAGGTCAGAAAGTTCGACGTTTGAGGTCGACGACTTGACAGATGACAGGAACGAAAACGAAGCACTATGATCTGGTCCGACATCAGACCTACTCGGCGAATACTCGCTCAAGTAGAGATGGGCCAAATCCGATCCGATCCGAAGCTACACGATGCAGACACACAAACAAACAGACGATGGTTACTTTCGCTGCAGTTTTCAAAATATTGTAGCGTAAAGTATAAGATACCTTTTATTTATTAATGTTACATATTAGAATAATTGACTGTACGATATTTCATGGAACTAAATGGGTAAATTGTGTACAGATAGACATTTTTAAATATAAACAAAGTCAGCCTCCTGAATTAGGTTAGCGAGCTTAAATAAGTCGACTAAACGGCTATAAAAAGTCAGCAATTTGGTTTATAAGTCAATACGTAAAAGCTGAGTCAGATAAAATGCTATTAATATTAAAAATATTAAGTATTATTTGAATATACAGGACCGTATTGAAGTGAGAAAATGTTAGATGTACAAAATAGTTAAATATATAATTACTCAATTTTTTAATAATAATTATAGAATTACCTGCAATATTGGTAATATAGTTACATATGGGAAAACAAGCCCATCTGCATACATAAATAAGTCCGATAATTTTCCATGTAATAGATATGGAAATAAAAGGAAATATAGTTGGGATATATTAAAGACAGGACCGACCTATTTGAATTAAGTATAGTAAATAAGTCTAGAAATAAGTTCTATATACTATCTTCCTAATAACGCTAGAATTAGAATTGTTTTTAAGAAGGCAAAGTTCAACTAGCGGGGGATGGACGCATTCCGTGTTAGCTGTAACTATAGCAATTGTGCAAACAAGCGTTGATTGTCTAATAGGCGCCTATTGGACAGCCAACGATAAAGTATAGACATTTCAACTAGGCACAATACGTACTATGGAATTCTACATTCTACTTGTTCTCTGTTAATCTAGAATTAGAGTTATAAGATTTCTAAGACAATTTATAAGAATATGTTTCTTTTTTATTTCATGTACCAAGCACCAGTGGAGGTCCATACTAGTCTCTCCAGCAGGCTCTCACTTGTGATACCCTCATACAGTTTAATGGTATGTCAATACTAAGACATATAGACTGCAGTGGACGCTAGAGGGAGTTACTAAGGATCAGCCTGGATCCAGAAAGTAACAAGACCACTGATCGAATTTTATATTGTATAAATTGTAATATCACATAGTATTATGCGACAAGTTTTTTTTCGAATTGAGGTATTTCTTTTTTTTGAGCTATAGCGGTCGTATTAATGTTGGGGACCAACATTTTAGAGGACGGGGGAACGTGTAATCTACTAAAATGCATAAGCTACTAAAGAAATATCACCCTGTCGTAAGTGTGAACTTGAACTTGGAGATTGTTATATAAACGTTAAAAGCAAACTATAAACAACGCGAGCAATCAACGGGAGCGACTTTCAACTTTAAGCATGCCATGATCACCACTTTTTTAATATAAATACGCTAACGACCCTTCAGTTCGGCAGACTTTAGTCTGCCTTCAGCTCCCAGGTTAGTCATTTGACGACTGCCTTCGGGTTCTATCCGCTCTTAAAGTTAGCTATACAGCTGCTTTAGGTTCTAGTCCATTCCTTCCAAACTTGGTACCGGTTAGTCATTTGACGACTGCTCGGACCTGAGGTTTCACAACCTCCATAGTAAAGTCAAGACAAGAAATTTGTCGGAGTTCTGAGAAAGACAAGTGTCTAAATAGTCAGTTCAAAAGTTTAGTGAAATCTTTTAGTGCTCTTAAATAAAACCCAACTCTTAAGAAAAACTATAAATTAGAAGACAGTAAACGAAGACCTATAAACAGTACCTCAAATCGAGAAAACATCCGCACCGCAGTAATCGGGTATAATAGAATCTCATTTTTCTGACCAATAATCATTGTTAAAGTTTTATCGTTAATACATTGTTATTGTTGTAAACTAAACCTGCTTACTATATCATCTCTTCTTACCCCACGTAACTCGATCTCGGCCTACCTCAGTTACCCCCCGGCACGCTAAACAAGGCGTGTCATCTCGAATATAACATACAGTGGTAGAGTAAAGGAAGCATTGAGACCCCGTCATTGTACTAATCGCGACACGGCTCTTCTCTGAGAAGTTATTCTTTAAAAAAACGCGCCAACCCCCAAACTATTGTTTTCAGCAAGCTCTCATAAATATACCTAGGTGGTACAGTAGAGACGTTAGTATCAATAAATGTTTGCCTTACTAGATTTGATATGTAAGGGCCAAATGACCCCAGACCAGAATCCCATATGCAGTGAAGGCTGTAAAATTTCTTGAAAAGTTTGAAGTAGAGACGGAAATAAGAAACAGTACTTGATACAATATTTGTAAACGAAAGCCGACATGTTGTTCAAATGTCAATCGACGCTCAAGTGTAATACTCAAAGTAGGTAAGTACATATACAAAAGAAAAAGTACAACAAAATACCGCTCAAGAACCATCACGCAATCCAAGAAAAGTAGTAAATATCCCTTCTCGCTCTCTCTACACTCTAGAAGAGAAATTAAAATGGAGAGTCCGAACTGATCTGGAAAAAAGAAGGAACCCATCAAAAATATCTATAAAAAAGAAGAAATTGCTCTGAAGGGAGGAAGCAGAAAAACATGCTACCGTTGTCATAACGTTAACAAATATGACGTGAAATTAGCAGATACCTTTAGAAAAAAAACTAACGGATCCCACAAGTTCAATAGAAAGGAAACTTTACAAGACCGTACGATAATAAAAGAAGTATCGCGAGAACAGGGTAAGAAGCACATCGCTGAACTCACTCAGCAAGCGACCACATTTTTATGCTCTACCAAAAATTCCTAAGCCTGACAAGTCCCTCACATCCATTCCCAGTTGGAGGGATTCTCGTGGAATCTTGCAAAATTCCTCAATCCGATAGTCAAACGTCTTCAAGACGACACCACATCCTTTGTGAAATATCAAAAAAATTTGTAGAACTAATAGGAACAGTCAATCTTTAGCAGATAGACCGTTTTCTTAGCCTCAACGTTGAAAATCTATGCAAACATGTTTCAATAAAGAAGTCCTTAAGGTTAATTAGGGTCAAGGTTATGACACAGCATTAAACGAGAAAGCAACACTACGTGTCAATGACCTATTGAAATTATTAGAATGCTGACTGATTAGTTCCTGTTTCCAAAAAGGATAGATTTGTCTCTGAGGAAGATGAACTACATATAAGATCAACACTTTTGCAGGAATCGAGAGTATCTACGTGAACTAGTTTGATAGTAAAGCAAACAAAACCTCCAAACATAGGCCAAAATTATGGTTACGATACATTCAGGCACATCATTTGGAAGCGTGAGAAACAGTATCTGGACCTGTTCGTTAACAATCTTAATACTCCAGCCAGCCATCAAACACCCAATGGAGAAGAAGTACAGATGATAAACTACCATTCCTTGACCTAATGACCAGAAGAAAAAACGCAAATAATAACAACAATATAGAGGAAACCAACGCGGACAAGTCAATCAATAACTTCGCTTCTAATCGCTCTCAAGCCACGAAGCAAGGAGTCAATTTGCCACACAGATGACGGTCTAAAGAAAGAAAGAGCAACTTATCATCAAAAGCGATTTTGTAGCGAATGGGTATTCACAGATAATGATACAGATAAGCGACCACCAGCAGTGTGAAAATACGATGCTCAGCATTCCACATGACAAAGGACTTGCAGATAAATTACAACGACTTGGACACAAATACAGTGTAAGTGACATTACGAAACGTTCTAACAAAAACACGAACAGCAAGTCAAAAAGATACGAAAAACTGTATATATCGGGTATCTTGCGTTGAAAGTACCAGTGAAAGAACACAAAATCAACACCGAAAGAAGCTAAACCAACAACAGTTAAGAGTTAGAGTTGAGCGTTGAGAGCTTCCCACGGTTCACCGCACATTGCTTTATTATATAAGCTAGTACAAGAAGTTGAAGATAAACGAGATATTGTGATTGAAAAATTGGTGCAACGGAAGTCCAAAACCTTCCTTTTAATCAAACTACTCAGATCTAACAATGCATTAGGGATTCTTCTTAAATGTGGTGAAAAATAGAAAAATATGCGTATTTGGCAAATTTCCGATAGAGGTTTTAAATTTTATTCTATTTTCATCATATTTCAAACAAAGCACATTTTCAAAAAAAAAATTGTAATTTATTTGTTATATTACCAAACATCTCAAAAGATGATTTTAAAATCCTAGCCAAAGGACAAAACAATTTTTGGAAATTTTCGAATTTAATAAAATAACATTGAATTTAGCGGGCTTCAATGCAAACATTTCATAATGCACCTATATTTTATTATGTCAACATTTTCAAATCAAACCTCACATAAAAAATTGTAATATACCTTTCGCGTCTCCAGCAGTTTAGGAAAAAGTGTCAAATACTAGCAATAGTGAGTTTGTATTGGATTGGCATAACGGGAAATAAAAATGATTTGCTTGAAAGTTCATCAAAAAATAATATATTTTTATATTTAAATTTTAAACTTTAATATTACTAATGGGGCGTCATGGATATTCTTCATTACTTTGCGTTTCAGCGAACTAACAATCATAATTTCCCAACTACCCGTCAGCGATATAATACCGAAAACTTTCTGCTTGCAAATGGAAAACTAAGAATTGCCGCAAAGTTTCTAAGTTTCGCTGTCCTGATTACCAGCTTAAGTAAGATCAGAGTGTCTAAAGGATTTGTTACTTGTTTTTGACAATGCGATAATGAGCACCAAAGCTGCAAAACAAAGTAGAGAGCAGAGTTAAAGCAATATTGACTTATTATGCATTGAGAAATTAGGCCTTATCAAGCTTTATATGCTTTTAATTATATAATCGAAAAGTTTACCTTTGAAATTCTCCGTGCTTGTTTCGTCCGGAACAAGAAAACATGTGTAATTTGTGCACGTTTCGCACCGAATAATATGAAAGTTTCCAGTTTTGTCCATGTATGTGACATGGAGGCAACTGGTTAGGAAGCATTTTTTGCCACCTGACTCAATCGTTTTTTTAAATAAAATATTGATTCTCGTCTCAGTTATGCCAAATATAAAAATGTAGAGTAGAGGAAGGTAATTTGGAATAGGGTTAGTAATTTGGAATACTTGAGTTCCCGCGATACCACTAGCTTCATCTATAGGCAAAAGCCGGCGTACTTATAGCTCAGTCAAATTAAGCAAATCGGTGGAAAAAATTCCAAGAGAGTTGAATTTTTTTTTAACGTTTTCTCTACACTTGGGTAGACATATATCAAAAGTCCCCGATGGTGGGGTGTGAGCTCGAGGAGGGTGGGGGGTGAGCTCGAGGAGGGGTAGGGATTAAAGGTGCCATTTTTAAGCTTTTCGCTTAAATCTCGAAAACGATCACTCCTATCGATTTTCATAATTTATAACAATTAAAGCTAACAAAATTTTCTACAAAAATAATCCTATGCACTTTTGTCGTAGGACTAATTGTAAGCGAGTTATAGGGCGGACAAAATAAACATCATTTAAAGAAATCTGCTTTATTTCCATTTAAAACCGTAGGACAATGAATTTATTAGCCCAACACTTCATTAGAGGAGATGGGGGATCACGGGGGTCCATAAAATCTACCTAATCGTCCCTATATGCTGCATCCGCGGCTTCAAACTAAACAATGAAATTTAAATTACAGTCTTATTCAGTAGAATAATAGTAGATAAATGTGTTGGAAATTTAAAATTTAAAGACTGCGAAAAGAATATGCTAGAAGCGAATGTATTTTAGGTGACAAGTTGAAGAAAGAGACATTATGGTTGAAGATGTTAGATCACCGGTAGTATAGTCGAACTTTTGTTAGTCCTTAATATTAAACATAAAAATCGGTAGTAGTTGTAGAATTTAAGTGAGCTCCTTCAATATAGTTTAATACTCTATGTGCCAATTTTGCAAACGTAAATCAATATAATGGTTAATGCATTTTCGGTGTTTCATTAACTTAGAATGAATGTGGTGCCAACCCAGCACAGTTGGTAGCTAAGGTATAAAAAACTAAAAGATGATTGAAAATAGATTATTTAAATAAAACTTACAATTAATTAAGTATTGGTTCAACAGTTTATTAAAGGGGGTCTATCAAGTCTTCCTGGTCATCCTCATATGCTGAATTGTCATCTTCAACTCGAAAGCCGTTAGTGCACGCGGCCTCACAGTTACCACATATTGACAAGCATACCTGTTAAAGGTATAAGTTTAAGTTAAATTGTTTTCCCGTTGTATTTTACTTATAGCCATCAGTTAACATCATAAAAAAACAATACTTGATTTGCGGCATCCACAACGGGCCCCACAGCCTTTGGTGCAGCGGCAGAATACTGTTGAAAGAATGGCAGGTGGTGCAGGTTGATTTAAAGTTGTCAAGGGTTGAATATCTCCATCTATTCCTTTCATCCAACCCCAATCAGTGGACTCCAGTTTGTTGCCCAGCGACTTGAAAATAAACTCTGCATGAGTGTTGCAGTGCAGAACTTTTAGTTGGTGGTAGAGAGGGGAGGTCTGGCTTCACCCTTGTGGTGGTTTTTAGGAATGCTGCTTATCGCTATTTGCCAAGTCTGTAACTGTGGCTTTGTATATTGCTAGGAACATCAGCTGTTCACCGGCGTCTGCCACTTCCTCGGATGTTGAAGTCTTTGCGTAAAATACATTGGCGATTAATTGCAGAGTGTTATCCCTCATAAGTAATTTAGCAATTGTTGACTTGCCCTTTCGGAAAATTGCAGAAGTAGTGTCGTAGCCGCTAAACGCGTGAATGAACAAAATGCTCCTTGCAAAGTCAAGTTCCTGCAATTCCTTCAAAGAATAAGTTTTACTTTCCTTATTTCCCTTCCCAGGTTTAAAAAACTTTATCTCTGGTTCCTTTGGAGCTAAAGCGATCAGCAACACCAAAAGATCCACATCCTCGTCGATGACAGCCGTTGAACGGCTACATTCTGCTTTTTCCAATGCGCACCGTATAATAGTTGTATCTGCATCAGCATTAGCTTGTCTAATTTCTATCCCCTCTGCAGTCATTTTCCGAGACAGCATTCTGATGAATCTGTCCTTATTTTTTTCATTACCCAAAAAGTGTTGTTGCTGAGTCATCACTGCCATCTCTTCAGTGAAATCAATATCGACTGATGTGGTGGTGTTGGTGGTACGACGTTTCTGTTCTGCACGTTATGTGCTGTTGGCAATGTCCAAGTAGCCATCAAAAACGACTGTGCAGCATTCACCATAGTACTTTTTTATGTAAGTGATGTATCGATTGAATATCACTGAAAATATTAATCCTGTATCCCACCTGACTCGATGTAACAGGAATCCAACGTCAATCACATTAGTGTGAACCTTGAGGTCCGGAGTAACGGGGTGAACAGGAAAAATATCATATAAAGTAGACTTCTTTTTCTTCCGCATTCCCTTTTCATCAAAGAGAGATGATAGAAAAGGCGCCAGTTCGTAACAGAGAATATCTTGTAAATCCTCGTCGTTCTTCTTAGAAATAGCTATTCGTTGGAATATAAGAAGGGGATCAACCACCTCCACAACGTTGGCAATTTTTATAGTACTGCTCATGGAGGCCAGTGATAATACTTTGTCTTTTCGAGCCTGTTTTATCTCGCCAAACTTTTGTCCTACCATCTTTCTCATCGTAATCTTGCCTTCTTGTAGTGCTTTGTGGCAATTTACATCGCGGTTCGCAACGACACCTGTTGTGAGGGAAACTAATGCTTGTGATTCTTGAAAGGGAGGGTGCTGAGAAAACCAGTTGAAGAGCTTCCTTCTGTCGCCATCATCTCTTTTCTGCCAAAACACTAGATAATCGACATATTGCCCCCCTGTAGAGAAGTTCAGGCCAGCGAAGTTTTCCAATGCTGAGCAAATTGTTGTTGACGTAGGTGCTCCGCCAATCCACCTCGCCAGTACAGAATCAGTTATCCCTCGTCCACTTGTTAGCTCCCCATGGGTCTTCATGCTACGCATTAAAGTGAGCTCTGTTGTCATAACAGACCAGTTCCTAGACCCGGGCGAATCTGATTTGCTCACAGCGAAGTATTTGGTGAAATCGTCAAATACCTGTGGATGGGTATTGGGAAGAGAACGCATATCCTGCAGATATAATAGCGCGCACTTCGCATACTGACAGTCAATTCATTAGAGATACCATATGAAAGTATTGTACCCACAAGGCAGCAGTGGGCCCACGGGCTTCAAAGGATGACATCCTTCATTTATGTTTGAAGGAGGCATAATTGACTATTCTGCTTCATTATATCTTGGATGAGCGTGTTATCATTGAGCTTCAACAACAGCTCGTTCAGCCTTCTCTTCATCTGAGACCTCCAAACTATTCAAAATAATTTCAGCTAAGACACACTATACAAGCAGATGTCCTCGTACTGCTCTGCTAAAGGCATCTTCAGTAAGCATTTGATCTACTGAATGTGCTACAAATACAGCACACAACACCTTTTTGAGACCACTTCCAGCCATTATAAACCCAATGAACCCCAAGAAAGACATTAAAAGGTGAAACCCACCCAATCTTACGACAACAGATTTTATGTGAGGGTCATCTTGGCTAGATGCTATAACTTCACGGGCGTTGATATATTAGCAATTGTTGGTCAAATGTAGCATAACACATATTAATTTTGAGTCAGAGGCAGTGTTCTGCAGCAAATTTAAGGGCTGTGTAAATAGTGTCGTTATCACTCGGGGATGCATTTATAAATGGCACTGGCACTACAGCACTGCTATCCGGAGACCCTCCACTTGAGTATTTTTTCCAGTCTGAGCTATTTACCAGCAAACCATAACACATCTGACAGTTTGGAGAAAGGAAAATCCGGAACAGGATATAATCACTCAAATCCTTAACCACAACAGCCCTATTTTACCGATGTTTTCATAAGTCGCCAACGGTATGACTCCCAGCATTCCTATGGATGAAACTGAAGGGGCTTTTGTCAGTCTTTCTATTCTCAAGGGAGGAGGAAGCTTACTTGCAGGGGTGAGACAATTAATACCACCCATGCTGTAGAATGTTTTCAGACCATTCATCGATATTCTCTTTGTTTTAGTACCTTGAAGTTAGAAGTGTTTCAAAGAAAGTCAAGATAGTTGGGGGGATAATTTCCTCAACTGCACCAAGAAAATCTTCACATGGAGGGTATTGACTGGTGTCGTACGTTCGGCTCTGTATATCTTCTTTAATGATTGCAGCCGCGACTGGAACTACTCTAAGGCGTTCTTCTTCTGCCGTTGTCCCCCTCATACTGCTTTTGTACCAGGCTGAGTTTAAAATTTTGTCACCAACCTCTTTAAAGCACAGAACGGTCTTGTGGGGATGTAGCTGACTGATTATTAAACGTTCCTTAGACTTTTCCTGCAGCTTTTCTTTTACTGCTTTAACTCTTGGCTTTTCTCCCGTAATTGCGCTTATAACCTCATTCATACTGACAGTCAATTGCCTGATCGAGAAAAGTGTAGATATCTTCCATATCAGCTATCACGTAGTCCTCTGAGGGACGTCCACTTTTTTCACCAGTACCACTCTTTTTTGAGAAAAATTTGGCACAGCACAGGTCATGGTAAATAGCTTCAGCGGCAACCAAATCGCAGACGGTCCCAACTCGTATTGATACTTGTTGTCCCCAGTCGTCGTCCCTTTCACATGCAGCTTTTAAAATGTTATTCTTCATCTCCAAACTGCTCACTTGAAATACTGCCTCCCGCTTTTCCAGTGCTTCTTTTTTTTCTGTTTTCAATAAAACTCATCATTAATTGCACCACAGCAAAACAAACACTTAGTCTTCAAGTCAACCTTGGATCGTCGACAGCTCCCTGCTGAGCTGTGGAACTCGACTTCTTCTGCGTCTTTTATATCGGAAGCAACAGATTGTAGCCTGCTGTAACGCTTTCGACAGGAGTTGTGAACAATTCCACGTGTTTTGTTCTCAAAACCGAGCTCTTACCATCATTTCTTGCAATGCTGGCTTTAAACAGTCCTTCCATACCTCTCTGACGCACAACACTCCTATCACTCTCAACAGGTACATCACACCTCTCAGCCATTATGTAGCGAGGGAACTAAAGTTACGATCTCGGCACACACAGCACGACGCAATTGGCAAATAAATACGAAACTAAACAAAAAAGCAACAAAATGGCCACACGTGAATGCTACGATGTTCTTCGAGATACTGTCCGACAGTACAGAATTCATATTATAAGTTTTTTTTTCTATTTTTAACTATTTTCCCTTTAAATATCAAGGAAAATTAAATGAGCAAAATATTTTATTTTACAATATATTTATAATGTGACTAACACATTAATGACTCCAATCATGATAAAAATATCAAAAAATTAACACTGGAAAAAAATCCAATCAATCTTCTGCAAAAATCGAAATAGTATACGTTAGGTATTTTAGACATAAATTGATATTGATACGTATCACTACTTGTTTTGCAAATCTTTATTCAGAAGAGATTTTGGGGGTTTCCAGTCATAACAGGAAGAACTACCAAGAAGTGATTTTGCCATTGATAAAAATTGTTACTTAATTATCCATATCTTTTCAGTTTTCTCAGATATAAGCTGGCTTCACCAACAAAATCACAAGAACCGATAAAAAAAAATATTATTTTCAACCCTCTGTCAACTTCAACACAATGCGATAACTTCTCGAATTGCACACTAATCCGGAATCTCACAATATTGAAAAAAAATTATGCGCCCCACCTTTATAAGCACACAGCTGAAGTGAAACTTCTGAAAGAGATATTAGGAATTGAGTTTTTGTTTTTTTAAGTTTTTTGCCGTCAACTTTTGCCCTCGGTTTTGACAACTTTTTTTGCTTTAAAACTTTTTTTCATAAAGCATTTTTTTCTCTTTCCATTTTTGCCATCCCCGACCTCGAAGCTCAACTGCTTCGCTTTTTTTCGCCAAAAACCGAGTTTTTCTAACTTTCTTTTTATTATTTTTGTTCTTATGTCGTTTTATAATACTTTTATAAACTTTCCGAACAACTTTTTACGGTTTTTCCAATTTTTTCGAAAATATTTTTAGGTATCCGGTGGGGATGTGGTCTGTATAATTGCCTCCCTAATGACCTTGTTCGATTTTCGATCCGAGGCTCAGTTGCAAAGATATTGGCAAAAAACGGTTTTTCCCAAAAAACTTCCCTGCCTGGTCCCCCCATATTGTCAAATGTAGCCCCCCATGAGGCGTACCTACCATAGAAACTTCGACCTCGTAGCTCTTCCCGTTCTCCCGAAATTAATTATTCTAGTTTTTCCTTCTTCCTTCCCCCCCCCCCTCACCTGGCGAACATGAAGGGGTACGGGGTTCAGTTTTCATCCAGGCTTCTCATTTTACTCCGGCTACAGCCCTCTAGCTATACTGGAACATGCTTCATTAAAGTGCTTCACTTTGATTTCCGTTTCATTTGATTTTAATTTTTTTGGACGTATCCTCGCTGATGAAGTTTCACTTCAAAAGTATATTCACTTTCCAACAACTGAAATACAGAAAAATCATATAAATGCTAGAAGCCAAAAACAGCAGAATGCGTAAGGTTATTTAGAGCCTATTCCGAGGCCTCTTCAGTTTAACAATATTGTTGTAAATTATGAAAATCGATAGGAGTGATCGTTTTCGAGATTTAAGGGAAAAACTGAAAAATGGTACCTTTAACCATCACCCCCTCCTCGAACTCACCCCCCACCCTCGGGGACTTTTGATATATGTCTACCCAAGTGAAAAGAAAGCGTTTAAAAAAAAATCTACTTTAGGCATACTGAAGATTAGCACGTGTTTATAGATATCAGCCTAGCAGTGGCAATCGATTGTGAATACAGGGCTCTTGGAAAACTTATATAAAATTAATTCATATTTATTTCAGTCATCTTTGAAAAAAATGGTTTTATATTTTTTTAACAGTTTTTAAGGGTATGTATATCCCCAAAGACAATATATTTTATTTAGTTCCTGTGTAAAGCAAAAAAATTTGAATAATTTTTTGTATTGCTGTAATGCTGGTAATTTGGAATACTGTTGGTGAAACCAATTTGGAGTATTCCAAATTGCATGCAGTGTTATGGACCATGAACAAGTATTCTTTTGTCTTGAGTAAATAGTTTTTATTGTTATTTTTTCAGATATATCGTCAACACATATTTGCAGAAAACGCAAAAAGTAGGTTGCCACTGATATGTCGAATGCAATTGGTGCAGTTTGTCGTAAAGAAGTGGGCTATTGAAAAGCATCGAAGCAGTTTAGCGTGCCTGGCTCAACACTATTCAGATTGGTTGGTGAGAAAGATACTCATACAGAAAAACTAGTTGTTAAAAAGATTGGTCGCAAACCAGTTTTTGATCAAACTTTTGAATCTATTGCAACACATTTTTTTATGATTAAACCCCAATTAATTAAAAAAAATTAACCTAGCCCCGGAGAGACGTATTGCAAAGCCCGGCCCCTGTCCTGGGGTCGTTTGAGCGCCACCCGTTCTAGCCAGCTAAACGGAAAAAGCTCGGCTGGTGTTGTACCGAGTGGCTAGATTCGCTCATAAAATTAACCGGTTCCTAATATCGAACTATCAAAAAAAAAACGAAAACAATGGCGCAATTATAACTTCTATCAAGAAAACACAATCTAAAATTTAATGAAGACTATATTTGCTACTAAATCCTTTTTTTGCAAACACAGCAACAATCTATCTGGAGAAAATGGTTATATTAAAATGTGGTTGAGTAGACAAAAGAATGTTAAATGAGTTAAAGTAATTAATAAAATAAACAGAGTACAATATGAAGATTGTACGTACAGAGACCACTTCAGTTGGAAAACCTCGGTTCTATATGCCTTATCACTAAATGCACTAAACACTACTTATCAAAGTGATCACTTGACGCCGACTAAGCTTCTTACAACTAGGTATTCGTGCCCTAATAGCTGCACTGATGGTGATAATAAGCAGCAATGAGCGGACACAATGATTAGATCAAAAAGTTAATAAGAGCACCAGATCAGATTAAAACTATGGTTAGCTTGATTCATATGATAAAAAGCTAAATTCAGAGCGGTTATATCTGCCGACTAATTAATGAAAAGAATGAAGTTATCCAGCCAGTGCTTGACTTTTAAAATGAGAAAACAACTCAAAGCAATTAGATTAACTGGTCCGATAAACCAGTGAACAAATGTAAATTGAATCAATTAAAATCAATGAGCTACCTCAATTCAATGTTTGATTTATATCAATAAAAGCAAACGAAGAGTAAACATTAGAAACAATGAGACACAAAACTTATACCCAAATCCCGTCGTCGAACTCTGTCGATGGCCTCTAGTGTGGGAACCACAAGTTAAGGTCCTTCGTCAGCCTTCCAGGGGAAAAAAAAGTTGTGGACCTGCTTCCGGCCTTTCAGAGAAAAGGTTGCATTCCCTTAATTAAACTTCTGGCCCAGCAGAAGAACCCTGAAATAATCCAGTATGCATTAAATGAAGCCCCCTTACATTAATAAAAATCACAGACCCCCTCCTCTTTGCATAAATACATCTTCTTTATAAAAACAAATTTTCCCAGACAAAAAACCCATGGACTTACAGTGCAATAAAGCAAATAAAAGAGATATTAAGGTTCAGGCAACTTGAATACAAAAAGATAGGTATGAATCACCCCTAAAAGAATATATAAACTTCCCCATATGATCAAAATTAAAATTGCATTAAAATAAAAATTCGGATCAGATAAAATGGAGTAGATAAGATAACATATGGGAAAAGCAAACGGCGTTATGTGCACAAAAAAAATAAAAGGTAGATAAGCAATCAATTTCATTAATTTAGGCAAAAATGATAGCGATATTTACCTCAGACTCGGACTTGAGGGTGTAGTAGAAGAGATTCGACGGTCTCGGTCTTATGGGACGAACGTGGAAGCCGCTATAAATAATGGAAATAGAAAAATTTAGCAACATGGCGGTCACGTGCTTCATATGCCACAGAAAAAGGAATCCAGAGAAAATGCTTACCTAGTACAGCTTGTAGAGCCCGAAAAATCGGTCGTGTTAAAACACAAACAGAAATGACACGATAAATCCCTTATCAAAAGGGTTGTATTATATCACAATACTTAAAACGTGCAGTTTCTCGCTATACTGGCAAACGTTCCCCAGGCAAGCAAACTAGAAAAGACTTCTCCAACGTTCCGTCTTCCGTCAATTTGTCTTCGAAATTAAATACTGCGACACAAGTAGTAATGGGCTGAAAACTTGACGAGTGATTCAAAACAAGGAATAATTCTAAGAAAATAAACGCCTTAATTCTCGCTTATTATGATGATAAATGATGTAAGCCACGAATAGTGAGCTAAAATTACATTCTTCCAGAAATGCTAGGAAATACTTTAACAGGAATGATAAACCTTCAAAAATCTAAATCGAGAATGAAAAACGCGCGATACATAGCCCATCTCTATTATTCCGTGACGAAGGTCACAAAAACTACAACCAAAATTCGGACCAACAAGTCAAACGCAGCGTTTTTTGCAGGCTAACAGAATTCTTTGGAAATATAAATCGACTCGCTGGCTGTTTACGATAATATAATGCAAATCAGGCCAAGTTATTTTAATAATAAGGTACATCACTCTAGCTTATCAACTAAAATAAATAGTCACAACGGATTAAGAATACAAATATATAGCTAACCTATACTTAAAATATAGTTAATTTTTACATTGAGAAAAGAGGCAATTTCAAGCGAATTATTAAATTCAGAATTAATAAACCGATGAGTGCAAAATACAGCATAATTTTTTCCCTAAATGCGGCATATAAATGAAATTTTAAAATTGGCAAAATCGAACTGTTACACTATGTTAGTCAACTATGCCCTTCACATGGAAAGTAAATTTTATGGTTTAATCCAGCAAGATTGAAGAAATAATGAAAGAATGCTGGCTGTAAAAAATAGCAACCCAAATCTTTTTAGTAACAATGCTGCAGGCAGATATTAGTTTTATACGCTGAAACAAAAATATTTTGACTGTACGTAGCCCAACAGGCACATTATTTGCCAGAGATCGTGGTTTTACAAAACAGCGCTTGACTGAGTTCTATGATCTTCTATACGACGAGAAGTTTACATAGTGCAGTTAATTTGTTGTTAAATTCGGGATGAAATAATGGGTGAATTAAAAAAGAAGAGAAAAACAAACATGTTGGGGCAGACCATTGATTTTAAGACGAAATACCCATGGTGCATCACAAAGTCTGCTTCGAGAATCGGTTGTGGAAGATTCATTCATTATAGGAATTATTTGAGAATGGATAATGCATAAGTTGAGCAAGTTTCAGAAAAACTATTGGAATAATTTGAAGAAACGATACAAATCTGTACGACGAGAAGTTTACACATTCCACTCTAGTCGTTCGACATCGATTCGGCGGCAATAGCCGAGCAAAAGTAGACAGTCTTTCCACTTTCATCGAATCATCCGCCGAACGGCCAAGCCGAAAGGTGGTTTACATATTCAATTTTCTTTCGATTCAATAATCGACCCAAATCGTTCAACTCAGACCGACCCGTGAAAACGCGCCTTAAAGGAGCACAGACCCATAAAATACACCAATTAATAGTAATTATTTTTTGAGTGTCCAACAATTTTTTTCAAAATATTTTCAAAAGCTGCAATATTGCTATTTCTGGTTCTAGTGGACGCATCAAACCGTAAACAAACCAGTAACATGGAATTGCTTGCAAGACACATTGTATATCTGGAAATATCCCTTCTAGTCCCATTCATAGGTAAAATAATATCGCTAGGTTCCACATTAGTAACCATAAACTTGTTAAAGCCACTGAAAATATAGAAGCATTTCTTCAGTGCTGAGATTATTAGTATTACCATACACCAGTACACCAACTAGCACATTTAATATGTTTTTAATAATTTTGCTCGGAAAAGGGATGCAGGCAACTCCAACTAATCAAATTGAAATTCGTGCTTTGTTTGGACTTATTTAAATGGCTGATCTCTATCATGCATATCATCTGTCAAAGATTTCTAGAATACCTAGGGGTTTGATGTAAAAATGGTTTGCCTAATTCGATGTCTAAGATGTGTACAAAAGTCGAATCAAACTTGTTTTTGATCTAGCATTGTAAATATCTTTAAATCTGCCAAAGGAGCAGTAAAAGTTCTTGCAAATATTAAAACGATACCTAATTTCAAGAAACGCGTTTGATATAATTTTATTTGCCTTATCATTTTGAGCTTTAATTTTCTTCGCGTTCTAGAGATTAACATTAACGCAAAAAAAATTAAGTAATTATATTCGCCCACAAGACTGGCATTGCAACCTATACTAACATAAAAGCTTACTACCAACTTCCCACGATCTAATTATTTTAAAGTACCTATCGTCAATTACTAATAATACACGTTACTCTCCTAAGTACCAACTGAAAATAAAAATTAAAAATCTGCATTAACTTTATCACCGCTTGAGACAGCTTTAAAACTAAACACTTAAATAAGCGTGGATAATTATTTTTTTAATTAGACGGTCTTATAAAACCGACAATTCTCATTCCAAAGTTCATATAGCGCTAATCGTAGAGATATCTGCCCTTAAGATCTCTCCGGTTCCCAGAGAGAGTTCATAGAGCAAGGCTGCCAACCTTATCTCGAGAGCAGCGTTGCTTAATTATTACTGCTTTTTATCGCAAAACAAGAGGTGTATTATTTAGTTGGTAATAAACAGGTCGGCTTGTTTTTGGCCGAGTATACATCCGAATGGTTCTTGTTTTTTGTGGGTCTTGCTACGAATTGTGGCGGTTGAAATTTAGTATTTACCAAAATGACTAAGGGCGAATTACAGTAAATTTCGTTTCTATCTAAATATATAGTATAATACAAAACTAATCAATTCATATAATTCAACATTAAGAATAGCAGCAGGCTTAATGACTCCACTCAAATGCGATACCTGCTGTAGAAAAATATTAAGATCAGACCAATTTGAAAACAAGAAACAATGCCAAATGCTTAAATTCAAGTCATCATTAAAGATATAATCCAAATTATTATTGATAGAGGTGATGGTAGAAGCCTTCTCTTTACATCGTTATTTTAAAAATTACACTTACATAAATACGACTTCCAAATAAATGCAGCAACAATACTTATTCTTCCTCTTTGTAGAGCTGGATTCTCGGCTATTCGTTCATCTAATGATTGTTTCCTAGCTGACTTATTTTCCATAACAATTTTCTATCGTTTATTCTGTTTACATCTTCTTCTTCTTCTTCTGGTGCCTATCTGTATTCAGGCAATGATAATTTAATTTTCTGCTCCTTTGAAGAGTCCTGTGGTAGATGTTTTAAACCAAGTCCTCAAGCTCTTAAGCCAAGATATTCGTCTTCTCTAGACGTCTCTTATCCTGCACCTTTCCCTACAGTATACATTCCAGCACCGTGTGTCCTAAATATTCTAATTTTCTTTTCATTATTGAAAGCATGATTTCTTTTTCTGTATTTAGTGTACTCTGATTGATATATTGTCCATCCATAATATTTCAAGAATTCTTATGTATGTCCACATCACAAATGCTTCCAGTCTTTCAGCTGTGGCTTTAGTCAAAATTTAAGACTCTTCTCCATACGTTAAGATGAGGACTCATATTCAGACTATTAATTTTTAATAGCTTGGACATTTAGATGAATGCTGCCCTTGCTTTTCCAATTCAGGCTATATTTCCTGAGAACGGTTCCATTGCTCATTCAATACTGTGTCGCGGTATATGTATGTTGGCACTCGATCTACTACTTCTTCATTAATGGTAAATTGTACCACTTTAATTCTACCTTTGCGGATTATTATGACTTTTGTTTTATTTGTGTTAACTTCTAGGTCATATTTTCTACTGATCTCCGCTACTTTATTCATTAAGGGTAGTAGTCCTGAAGTTGTTTAGTCTCTCGCCATTTAATAAGATTTCTGCTTCCATGTATCCTAGGGCTTCTTGGAAAATTGCCTCTAAATAGAGGTTGAATATGAAGGGAGACAAAATGCATCCTTCTCGTACTCCTCGAAGGATTTTCTCTCCTTTTGTTTTCTCAATATTGACTTTAACAGATGCGGATTGGTTCCAGTATAAGTTATTGATTATGCACAAGTTTTTGCCATCGATTCTACTATATTTCAGACTGCCACCATTGTGTTATGTTGAACTTTATCAAATGCCTTTTCGTAATCTATGAAACATGCGATGTATGATTCTTAAAAGCAGTTTCAGCAAGTGACTCATGAGGCTTATTGTTCGATCGTCACTACCCATTTTCGGCTTTCTGCCTGTTAAGTAAAGCTATACATTCTGATCTCAGCCACTCTTGGTATTTTTTCACTGTTTTATATCTAATTGAACATAATAGTCAATTCTTTCTTGAAATCTTCATCCGCCACTTTGATAACCTCAGACTGGAATTCATCTGGCCCTGGAGCTTTTTCAACTTTGGTTTATAAGATGGGAGCTTCAATTTCGTTCAACAGGATATCCAGACTTGTTGTGGTGTCCGCTACTTATTGTTCTGCTCTTTGGTTTGACAAAACTTCTTCCGCCAGTTTCAATTGAGTCAAATTAGCTTTTTCTGATTAATGTCACAATTATTTCTCCTTGTTCATTTTCTTTTCTTCTCACTGATATTTTCTTGAATTTCCTCGTTATTTCTTTGGCCTTCTTGTGTAAGGTAAATATGTCATGTTTCGCTTGAAATATTTCTATCTCTGGATTTGTCTTTGAGCTCTTGCTGTTTTACTTCTTTTATTTTTCCCCTTATTTGGGCTTGAGTATTCTATACCTTCATATATCGTTCTTCTTCCTTCTTCCATTAATTTCAGGATTTCATCGGTCATCCACGTCAGTATCTGCTACTAGCATCTATTTATTTACAGTTTTTATGACCTCGACTGTTTTACTTATTCTATCTTCAATTTCTGGGCTGAATTGTACATTAAGTAAGGCGTTACTGAGCATATCTATAACTGGATCATTATTTTTCTTCTGTCGTATTTTGTTGTACTTTATTTTGCTTTTATTTTCTTCCACTGTCCTGGATATGCTTTGGACATTTTGTAACTGTTTCTGTATTTTTCGATTAACCATTATATAATTATTGATTTGGTTCCGCTCCATCTTTTCCATATTTTGGAGATTGCCAAGTATATGATCTGCGAGAAGGTAGCTCGAAAATGTGTTCATTCTAACCAAATCATTCTTTCCTGCAAAAGCACAGAGCTTTTCTCCTTTCTCATTCCTCTCTTCAAGTCCATAAAGTGCGATATCATTTCCTGATTTTCCTTGTCCAATATTTGTATTGATATCACACATTATTATAACGACTTTTTCTTTAGGGATGTTTTTGTTAAGGATAGTTATTTGAGCATATAAATTGTTTAGTTGATCTTCTTCACGTTTACATGTGAGTGCATAAACATGTATGATGTTACGCTTTTATTTGAACTAGCATTATTTTACCATCAACAGGTACAAAGTTCGAGAAATGATGTATAATTGATTTGTATCTAATGATTACTACTCTTTGCTCATATTTGTTAAGATATATCGAGTATAAGCGGTATTCTTCAATATCACAATAATTTGGATTCGACCATTTTATCTCGCCTATTTATAAAACTTTGAGTTCCAATCTTTCTGTTTCTTTGATAGCATTTTGTACCTTTCCAGTTTGAGCCATGGTACTGACGTTCCAGGCAACCACTTTGTTGTGTTGTTGACAGAGGCGAATTAGCAGACTAGGAATGAGGCAGTCTGAGGACGTTAATATTAAAATCTTCACCTAATCTTCCCTCATTTTATAATATTCTGCCTCTCGAATCGCTGTGCTTCTCAGTCGGACTATGCGTGCCATGTCTGCTATAGTGTTCACCTAATATTTTAATTTCCGTAGTTGTAGTCTTTGCTTAGTTTTTTATACTTTTCAGGCTGAGTCATTGATACTCACAAGCTTTATGTCCCCCCTCTTCAAAGCCAGAACAGCTCTCACCCTGCAAGGCGCTGGGTCCCCCAAGAACAGCTCAACCTGCCTTATTCCTGGCATAGTTTGTCATGGATCCTTGGCTAGCACATCCAATGCGTTCATAGAATGGAGGCGGCTATACTGTAAATTACACGTATTACAGGCGCAGGTCTCATTGGATGCATTGCGGAACCTGGCTGCGACAAACCACCGGCCTTCTCGTCCTATGGGACGCTCGTGTGTCCCGGAACCCAAAAAAGACTGACCCTATAATGCCCGGTCAAGGCCCCAAGACACCCCTACACTCGGACTCCAGAATTAATTCTATTAGGCTCAAGAGCCGACAGGACAGCTCTGCTGCCTGAGCAGATCCCTCTAAAGGCTCTTAACAGGTTTTCGTACCCGCATTTAAATATATTTCTTAAATGACGATCTTAATATTGTTCAGCGGTTAGGATTAAGTACCCTAAAGTAGTTGCCTCGAACCTGAGAAGATAGACCACAAGCAATATTTACGAATTTATATTATATATTATAAACGGAAATTTCAATGATCTAAACATAATCGACTAACTTAATTTATTAAGAAAACACACGCTAAAAATTTAAGGAACAATATATTTGCTACTAAGTTAGTTTTTTTTTGTTGAAACACAGCTTCAATCTATCTGGAGAAAGAAGTTAAATTAAGACAAGAGAATGTTAAATGGCTGTTAAAATGATTGCTAAAATAAACAGAGTACAATATGAAGATTGTACAGAGAACAATTCGGTTAGAAATATTTGGTTCTGTATGCCTTACCACTAAATGCACTAAATACTACCTATGGAAGTGATCACTTGACGTTACCTAACCTAATTACAACTAGGTAAGCGTGCGCTACAGATGCACTAATTTCGAGTGCCGCAATGATAATATGCCGCAATGAGCGGACACAATGATTAGGTAAAAAAAACCTAAGAAGTTAATAAAAGTTATAAAAGCTAATAAAATCACCAGATTAGATTAAAACTATGGAAAGCTTGATTCATATGATAAAGAGATAAAATTCCGAGCAGCTATATCACTCGACTAATAAATGAAAAGTAGGAAATTATCCAGCCAGCGCTTGACTTTTATTAAAATGGGTAAACAATTCAAAGCAATCAGATTAACGGGTCCGATAAACCAGTGAATAAAGGTAGATTAAATTAATTGAAATCAATGAGAGACCTCAAAATTCGGCGTTCAATGTTTGACTTATATGAATAAAGGAAAACGAAGCGTGATTATACTAAATGGTAAACAGAAGGAACAAAACTTATAGTACGATATCCGGATCCCGTCGTCGAACTCTGGTGAAGGTGCCGGCACGTAGAGATACCCAGGAACGGCTCTCGACGGCCTCTCGTGAGGGAACCAAATGGCTGTAGCCCTTTGATAAGGTTTCTGGCCCTCTGCAAAACGGTGTAGCACCTCAGTGAAACTTCTGGCCCTCCAGAAGAAGTTGGGACCCTTCAGAAGAAAAGTGGTAGTCCTCTAGCCCTCCAGGAAAAGTTGTGGCAAATAAAGGTTCTGGTCCTCCAGAAAAAGGTTGTGGCCCTGCTTCTGGTCCTCCAGAAAAAACCTAAAATAATCCAGTACGCATTAAACGAAGCCCCCTTACTTTAATAAAAATTATAGACCCCCTCCTTCTTTGCATAAATACATCTTCTTTATAAAACAAATTTTCCCAGACAAAAAACCATGGACTTGCAATGCAATAAAGCAAATAAAAGAGATAGTAAGGTTCAGACAACTTGAATATAAAAAGATAGGTATGAATCACCCCTAAAAAGAATATATAAACTTCCCCATATGATCAAAATTGAAGTTGCATTAAAATAAAAATTCGGATCAAATAAAATGGTGTAGATAAGATAACCTATGGGAAAATCAAATGGCGTTATGTGCACAAAAAAAGGTAACACAGATAAGCAATCAATTTCATTAATTTAGGCAAAACGGTAGCGATATTTACCTCAAACTTGAACGTGAGGGCGGAATATGAGAGATTCGACGGTCTCGGTCTTATGGGATGAACGTGGAATCTGCTATAAATAATGGAAACAAAAAAAAATAGCATCATGGCGGCCACGTGCTTCACAGGCCATAGAAAAAGATATCCAGAGAAAATGCTTACCCAGTACAGCATGTAGAGACCGAAAAAACGGTCGTGTTAAAACACAAGCAGAAACCCCACAATAAATCCCCTAGCAAAAAGGGTTGTATTATAGCACAATACTAAAACGTGAAGTTTCTAGCTATACTCGCAAACGTTCCTCTTACGTTCTGATCAAACTCGTGAAAGGCCGTCCACACCTTTCGTCAATTCGCCTTCGAGATTCGACGCTGTGTCACAAGTAGTGAGGGGCGGAAACATGCCGAGTGATTCGATCCAAGGAACAATTCGAAGATATTATGCGACCGAGCTCTCGCTTGTCATGATGACAACATGATGGTGGAGGCCACAATCAATGCATTAAAATCAAGGGATTCACGAAATAATAGAGAATATGCCCTAACAAAACGATAAACTTTTAAAAATTTAAATCGACAGCCGATCCTACGAGAAGCAGTACATTCCTATTACTCCGTCACGGAGGTCACAAAAACTATTACTAAAATACGGATCAACAAGTTAAATGCAGCGTTTTTTGCAGGCTTCACTAACAAAATTGTGAAAAATATAAATCGATTCGCTGGCTGTTTACGATAATATAATGCAAATCAAGCCAAGTTATCTTAATAATAAGGTATATCGCTTTCGCTTATCAACTAACATAAATAGTCACAACGGAATCTAAAAGTTAATACAAATATATAGCTAATCTATACCTAAAATATAGTTAACTCATATTAGGAAAGTGGCATTTACAAGCAAATTGAATTAATAAATTTAGAATTAATAAACCGAGGCGATGGCAGTTTCAAGCGAATTGTTGGCAAAGCAAATTAATAAATTTTGAATTAGTAAACCGATGCGTGCATAATACAGCATAATTTTTTCCTAAATGCGGCATATAAATGAAATTTTGAAATTGGCAAAATCGAACGGTTACAACTATAAAATTTTTACTTACAATGAATAGGTAATAAATTTATAATGTCCCCCTAAGCTTCTGAGAGGCAGCAAATGTATGTTTTGTGTGCGTTCATTTTTATAATAATATCTTGATCTTTTCTATTTGTAACGGCCAGAAGATGATAATATACTTGATTGTTAATTGGTTTTAAATTACATGCAACATTTATTATTATTAAACAATTTTACTATTTGAATTATTTTACATTGACCATTAATTGTGTTTTAATTTTAGATTGCTCATTTCCAATTCTGTCAAGATTTAGTGGGAATATTTTTAAAATGAGTGCTCTTTAAATAGAGATTAAATTTAAAAATATGACATACAAAGGAATGATAATATCATGGTGCATAGTATAGTAATATTTTTTCCATTAATGTCGGTGAAAATCTAACATATATGATCCTCGTCTCCTAATAATTTGACTATCTTCTTTTTGCCATTATTTTTTATTTCATTGCTCTCCCGAAAGGGAAAAGGGGAAGAGAGCCTTACATGTGCTCGCACCAACTAAGACTATGTGTTTAATATTAGTTGGGTCTCGGGAGCTTGAACTCTAAATCTATTTGGAAAATATGCTTAACGATAACATTGAGCTAGCTTAAGATTTTTACTTAATTTTATGAAATGCCTACCTAGATGTAGTCGATCCTAATTCCAATACTAATGTGCCTAATATTTTCCAGATTCCTAAATGACCTGTTTTTGCAATTTTTGGTTTGTTTTCAGCTTTAGGAGATGTTTATTCCTATTATTTGGTTTCCATAATTAATACGCTAGGTTTTTTACCTTTCCTAGGAAAAACGTGGTACATTAGAGCTTTTAGAGGTATAAAAAGGGAGTGAAAATAAGACCGCTGCAATTGTTACTGCCTAGTACCATCATAAATGCCATATTGTTTCGCTTTTCGTTCATTTACCTTAATGTAATATTCGTTTTTTAATTAGCTTCCTTTGAGACACTTCATTTCGGGAATCGATTGTGATCTTGCATTACGCATATCGTAGAGGCGGACTTTTGTGACACTATCCAACTATCTAAGCATGGGCGCTTCAAACAGTTATATTATTGATCTATGGTTCATACATATTCCCTTTTGAGACCGCTTTCTATGCATTATAATTAAATATTACCAGTGCGGTATATGCAGTGCCTATCGGTGTGGAAGTACAACGTGGTTGGGTGGAGGAAAGTCGCAAAACATGAATAAGTTTGGATCTAGCATAAACTTATCCTCATAGTAATGCGTTGTTGGTAGAATATGGGAAACATTTTTTAGTATTCCTGTCGAATGTGCCTACCGCAAGTTGCGCTGAACCTTGGCATTTCTGTGACATGATTCATGTGGTTTGTAGGGATTGACTGGTTTAAATGTTGGAATAAACTTCCGGGGAGTTTGCGGGGAGTTTTTTTCATCACCTTTATCCGGCAGAAATCCAAGAAACCTTTCAAAATTCAGCCATCGCGATTGGGGATCCTTCTGCCAGACTGATATTGAGTCTCAGTTAGTACCTTTTTGATTACACTGAGCGTGCTATTTAGTATTCCATATTTATTTCCAATTTATTTGCAGAGGTTCTATCTCGTATAACTTTCGAGGCAGTTAAGCCGATTTTGGCGTCAGCATATTTTCAAAGAAACTCATTACAGGTAAGATATTGATTTTCTTTATTTGTGTTTTTTGTCGTTGCCTCTAAATTTTCTCGCTTTAGGTTTTAAGCAAAAATCTTGAATATGTTGATATATCGCAGCGTTTTTTTCTTGAAGGCCAAGAGTCCTTCTTCCACTGAGGAAGCATTTTTTTGACCAGAAACATTCTTCACCCTCGGAAATCTTAGTGTTCATGCGCAAGGAGTCCCTCTCCTTCCTAATGGGCTTCGTGTGATCATTGGTCATTGGTCGTGTATGTTCCATTTTGTGAGTTGCCTGGAGAGCAGCTCATGAGTTTCTATCGCCCATCAGTACAGCCAATCAAATACCTTAAAATAAGATAAGTTATTCATATCTTAACTATGGGTTAATTTGCAACGCCGCGCAGTAATAGTCAGTAATTCACCACCATTCAAACTAACATAAACTAATTTAATAACTCTTAATGCTTATTATTTGTAATTTCATGGTTATTTATTTTTAACATATTCTACCTAGAATATTGCGAGTTGATATTACGTTTTAGTAGTTGTGGACGGAACTTGATCATGTCTTGGTTGATTTAGTGTCCGTTTATTTCACATGTTTATTAGCTTTACTTGCTTTATGCAGGTATTTTTCAGGAACCGTACTTGTGGCATAGTTGGTAATTTATTCGCATACCGCAATAGGTAAATATTTTAGTTTCAATTAGTCGAGATCTATGTTAATTGATGCATCAGACACGTCATTTTCTTTTTCTTTCAACTCTAACTGAGTAGTTTGGGTTTTATAATAATAATATTTAATAACAAGTTTGCTCTAGACTGGCTTATTCATTTAAATTTAGAGTTTTCGGTAATTATAGGCTCAGACAATACTTCTCTCTTAAGTTAAAATAATCATCTCTCTTTTTCCATTTAGTCGTGAATGTTATGTGTAACTTTAAGCAACAGATAACACAGTATCACTAATTGTTTATTGTCTTAATCGACCTGAAGTGATTTTTTTACAACCTTTGTCACCAACGAACCATATCAACCATTCTCATGGTAATTAACCCATCTTATATGTTGAGGTTTGGAACCTTCGGCAAAATGCAATAAAACAGAGATTTATCCACAATACCGAAACAGATTTTTTGCACTCGACGCGCATTTCGCCAACCATGTTAGCATCATCAGATGATTAAAATTTAACCCATTTTCTATTCACCGATTTATCTGTTTTATTTATTATCTTTAGTATTAGTATTACAAAAGGGAAGTTATTAGTAAGCACAATTGATTTCAATTAATCGGGTTCAATAATTCAATCATGTTGATTTATTGTTGACCTGAATTGATTCAACTTCTGATTTTATTGGTTATATATTTTTTAATAGCAAATTTTTGGCGTTTACCGCTGAATTTATTATTTTTATTTTGTTTCGAAGCCTAAGCCAAGAGTTCCATCATGCAACTTGGGGATTTTCTAACTTGTGCCATCTGCAAGTTGGTGGCGCCTTTTAAATAAATATTTTGCCGATTTTCAGTTAAGGTTTAAAGTCAAAACTAGTAGAAATTGATCATATATACAGGGTGAAAATAGCTCGTATACATAAAGCATTTAATCATTTCGATCTAAATATTTGGCCACAAGTATCATGCAAATGTATTTCCTTTTTAATATGACCATTTTGCCTGTTTTTTTTTATTCCAAACACATCTATTCTCCTCCAAAATGACCACTTTGAAAGTTGCATTATGTTGAGTTTTCACAAAAAATGCAGGCTCTTCTTTCACACCCTGTAGTACTGTACAGCACTACAGCTACTTAGACTTTTTGTTACATTTCATTGAAAACTTCTTAAATTACATTTCCTAAGTCTGGCTATGTTTCTAAAAATATGTGAATTGGTTCTAATTTTACCAGGCTTTAAACTGAAGTAAAACCTCTCTAAATCGTTCAAATATTACTTAGTGTATAACATCTCTTGGGATGTTTATAGGCTCCAAATCCTTCGACTTGTGCAAGCATCTTTGCATGTGATTAGCATCAATAAATCATTTCTATTTGTAACAATTAGAGGTAAACGTTTTGCGGTAATATTTGAATGCGTCCCATTGTTGTGGGACTATGGGAGGCTCACAAATCATAAATCAAAGTTATCCGGTGGGCTTTAAGGACAGAGGTCATGTATTAACCCTTTAAGGGTATATTTCCCTTGCTTGACGAATTTCCTACACTTGGTTCATAACATTTGATTCTAATACGATTAAACTTTGCAGCTAAAATAAAGAATACTTGAATGCTTACTCTGAAATAAGTTGCTAACATGTATTTTTTGTTCATTTGATTGACTTACATGTAATTTTCTATTATTTCATATAGGTTAAATAATAAAATTATGTGTTTCAAACCTAAGCTCAAAAAACAGCATATTGTTTTCCTCGTATAATATGAAACAGGCACTCTTTTCTGTTTCATTTAAAATAAGTGACTTTAAAACGATAAAATAACCTACAAATTTCTTAAAGGTTCATTAGAATCGGTTCAGAAACAAAAAAGTTATGGATGTTTAAAATTCGTTAAAATATTTTGTCCATTTTTCGTGCCGTTCAGTGTATTGGAACATATTAGTATTAAACTCCGATCTTGGTCGCGTACCTGATCGGACTGGACTGTGTACCCAGGAAAGTGCACTGCGGATTTTTACCCTTTTTCGATTTACAATTACCTGCTTAATCGCCCTTCTGTCTGGCTTGCTTTTAACGACATTAGTTACTAGTAAAGGCCCTAGTGAGTTAAATATTAGCGAATTTTTAGTTTCCGGGGACGGACCCCCGGTTTTACTTAAGCGAAAAATGGAACAGGATGACGACTGCTCATCCCTTAAGTCTGAGGACAGCCGTTCGTCTGTTCCTAGCGACAGGGTAATGGACAAGACCCGTTACGTCCACTCTAAACTGTCCAAAAATACTGACAATTGCACTGAATGCGCTAAAAGCTAGCTTGAACTCTCAAGTATCACAGGTAAAAGCGTCACGTCGACCCTAATCCCACAATTAAATAGAGCCATAGATCATTTAAAGGCTCAACATCAACTCAGGCCAACGTCCTCCGTCCTAAAAAAGGACATTAAATCAAAAATAGACACCGGCAGAGCCCATGTCGAGAAGACAAAGACTGAAGAAGTACATGACATGGAAATCACTAACGAGGATAGCAGGAAGAGACCGGCAAATAGCCCACTTGAAGCCGCAACCAATAGCGATAAATCCGCAGATACTTCTGCGACCCTGATCCAAAACAAAGACCTCGAACCCTTCAAGACACCCTACAAAACTATAGGGTTGAAAAAGAATATAAAAATTGTAAACCTAGATAGACTTCGGGGGGCCCTCGGTATCTACGAGCAATAGATACGAGGCCCTATCAGACCTGGAAGACGACAGTAGTACAGTGTCAAATCAAGACGTGACGAAAAAGAATGCTAGTAGGGCGAGTGCTAGACTAAAAAAGAAAGCACAAGCCCCAATCAAGACAAAACCCGGACCACCACCCCCTATTGTATTGCAGGGCAAAATAAACAGCCATAAGAAGCTCCAGGAAGATATGCAAAGGATGCATATCACGAAATTTTCTATTAAATATGCCAAAAACAGCACGATTATATACCTAGAAAATGATAAGGACTGGCAGGTTTTCAAACGAAACTGTGACAATGAGAGTTTGAAATACCACTATTATGCCGAGAAGCATCAGAAGACTAGGGCATATGTTCTTCGGGGATTAGATGGGGACATCCCCATTGCCGAAATTAAAAGGCAGCTCCTAGAGGAGTACGATTACAATGCCAAGAACGTATTCGAAATGAAGAAAACGTATGTACCCCTCTACTTAGTTGTCCTCGACGCATCCTTCACTCTGAGAAAGGTCCAGCAAGCTATAAGGACTCTAATGAACATAAAAGTCACTTGGGAAAATCGGCGCAGCACAAAGCCCATAATGCAATGCCGCCGATGTCAGGGCCATGGGCATTCTATGTCCTATTGCAAACGTGACTTTAAATGTTCAAAATGCGCCCAAGGATATGAAATTACTTCATGTACCTCGGAAGAAATAAAATGTGCAAACTGTGGAGGCCCTCACCGGGCAATAAACCCGGACTGCCCGGTTTACCAATTTAAGTTAAACCAGCTGCAAAACGCGACAAGCAGCAATAACAAAACCGCCCCAAAGAAGTTAGTTCCTGCACCCTTGCCCGCCACGCCGGCCTGGCAGGGGCAAGGTCGTCTGAGTCAAGGCCGGGGTACAAAACCAAGACCCCAACCCCCACCGCAGCCCCAGGAAAAGCGCCCACCCCAACAGCGCCCCCAGGGAAACTACGAGAGCGACTTTCCCAATACTCTTAGAGCCGCCCCCCCGCAAGCTCAAACAGACTCGCATCAAAACAAGGTAGGTGCTCTTGCTAGTAATGTGACTGATCAGTTTTCAAATTTGCACAATGTAGTAAATGAGATTAACTCGCTTGTAAACGTCTCAGAGTTGTTCTTTGCATTGGACGAGTTTTGTTCAATGCTAAAAGCATGTAACGGCGACAAGGCTCGTGTAATGCAGGGAACGATTCAATTCTCTTCGACTGAGATTTACAAGTACAATATATAACTGATGATTTGTTTCCAATGTATCTCATAAATGTTCTATCATGGAATTGTAACGGTATTAGACAGAAAATCGGCGAATTCAAGCATTTTTTGTATAATTCCAACTTTCAGGTTGTTTTTCTGCTAGAAACTTTTTTACCCGATGATTTTTTGCTCAAAGTCCGTGGGTATACTGTCTAGCGCTTCGATAGGCGTGCCCGCGGAGGGGGAGTGGCCTGTCTGGTGCATAGGTCGCTGCGATATAAAAGGAAAAATCGCATTGACTCTCGCATAGAACACGTAGCCATCGAGTTTGACGGTGGCCTATGCATCAGCGGCGGCTACGCTCCACCGGCCTTGCGCCTCACGCAAAACGACTTTGCAGCATTCTTTACCCCCAGCAAGAAATCATTACTAATTGGCGATTTCAACGCCAAACACGTTGAGTTTGACGATGCCAGTACTACGCATAAAGGCACCGTTCTTCGAAATTTTCTAGAAAACAACCTGGAAATCCTATATCACAGAACAAGATATCCCACCTTCCACAGTGGAAACACGTCTTCGTACCTGGATGTAGCGATGACCCTGGGGATGGCAGGAGTAGCGTCGCCTAAGGTTGTCTGCAACTTTAACTCGGATCACTTGCCAATTAAGATGAGCCTAGCTAACACTAGGCGGCCGGAAGCCTATGGGAAATTTATTTCTTATAAAAATCTTGATTGGCGGGTGTTTCGACAGAGGCTGAACGATGCAACTGTCATCCCTGGGCAAATCGAAACTATCCAGGAACTAGAGACTGAAGCTGACACTTTAACCCGCAACATCCAGCACGTCAGAGACACCTTATGTCCGGTAGTCAGGAGGAAACCATTCGTGGAAACTCTTCCTGACGATATCCTAAACATAATCAATTTCCGGAATCGAATTCGTCGCAGATGGCAGAGGAATCGCGCTGCAATCGACAGAGTGAGGCTTAACGCCCTGACGGAACAGATAAGGGTGAATATCCGCAATTACAGAGAAGCGAAGTGGATGAAGTTCGTGAACGAGCTCGGCACGGAGGACGGTTCCCTGTGGAAACTTGCGAGGCAGGTTAGAGGAGGCCCTGTCGACATTCCCGCCATTTTACACAATGGCGAGGATATCATAGATACCCGTGGGAAGACTGAGGCCTTTGCTGACTTCCTTGAGAGTGTACACGGAGAGATACCTGATACTGTGCCATTGCACGCTCAAATAACAGAGGTAATAAGGCCCTTTTTGAAACAATATCCGATTCCGCCCTCTGTGATGGATGAACTCCGAGTCACCCCGTCAGAACTCCGCAGTGCCCTCGGCCATCTGCCAAAGAATAAGGCTCCGGGACCTGATACGATCCCTAACCTACTCCTCAAAAATATCCCTACCAAAACCCTTATACAATTAATGCATATAATAAATGCCATAATTCGTCTGCAACATTTCCCTAATTCCTGGAAGATCGCGCACGTAGTACTGTTCCCTAAGCCCGGGAAAGACCCTAGACAAACCAGCTCATATAGACCCATATCGCTTTTAAACACACTGAGGAAGCTCACTGAGAAGCTCTTATTGCCCAGGATGAACAGGATAGCCCTGAACCGTCGTGTACTCCCTCAGGAGCAGTTCGGTTTTCGCAGCGGACATAGTACTAATATGCTCGCTGCGAAGATCGTGCAGGATATATACGACGGATTCAATATAGGGCATTGCACGTCCCTATTACTCCTGGACATAGAGAGAGCATTTGACCGGGTATGGCATGATGGATTGCTGTATAAGCTTTTCATCACATACAGTTTTCCACTACATATCGCAGCATTAGTGGCGTCATACCTGGTCGGGCGCACCTTCTCAGTGCGCATAAATGAGTCATTCTCATCCTGGAGAATGATCAAGGCAGGGGTACCTCAGGGAACGGTACTATCCCCACAGCTATTCAATTATTACATAGCAGATCTTCCATCCAACCCTGAAACGTCCCTAGCGTTCTACGCGGACGACACAACCCTCTACTCCCACTCCGTATCCGCACAGGAGGCGACAAATAACCTTAGCGCCCATATGGAGCGAGTAGCTCAGTTTTATCAAAACTGGAAAATCCGGCTCAATGCTGGTAAAACAGAGTTGGCCACTTTCTATCGAAAATTCACAAACATCGAATCAGCCCCTATCCTAATCAACAATACCCCCATCCCTCCCAAAACATCCGTGAAATACCTAGGAATCATTTTTGATATGAGGCTCAACTTTGGAAAGCACATCTCTCATGTACAAGTTAAAAACAGGGAAGTCTTCCATAAGTTGAAGCTTCTTATCAGAAATGGTTCCTGTCTTAGCCCTCAAAATAAACTCATCCTCTAAGTCAATTATCCGGCCGTATCTGACGTATGGGGCACCTGTTTGGTGCTCTGTAGCCGACTCGCATCTTAAAAAATCGCAAATCCTGCAGAATAAACATCTCAGGGCAGTATTCTCGGCGGACCGGTATACCAGGATCCGGGACTTGCACGCCTGGGCAGGAATCGACTATATCGACGTATATATCGATAAAATGGCGTGTAAGTTCTACACTACAGGAATACGGGGCTCGCCGAGAACTGCCCATATTGCAGATTTGACACATTTATTTGGTTGATTGAAATTAATAAATCAAAACGTCAAATAAAAAATAAAGTAACAGATTTATTTAAATTCCTTTTACCGCAGTCCTGACTAAAATAAAGTACCTACGTAAAGATGTGTTTTGTGACACAGTATGAAATTAAACTAATTTACGGCTTCTTTGCTTGCATATCTGTTCCAAACTGGCTGAGTTAGGATGTGTTCTCTTTATTCTCTTTTAAATTAGATCGTTTTACCTGCATGAAAGTTTATATTACATGTGGGTTATATGCCATAGTGTGCCACAACAGTGTTTTGTACTTGTTTCCTAGCGCTTTTGTAATATAGTGGCATATTATTTGAGCGTAACGTTGCCCCTTATTAGAGAATTATAGGATACATATTCGCAACTTATGATAATTCACAACATAATAATATGATGTTCGATGCTATATTTGTTGAATTTATTTATATTTTATAAATAATAAGTCTCCCTAGTCATATGATTTAATCATGGCGCCTAGCCTCAATATATAAAGCACATCATTTTTCTCGAGAAAATGCTCAGATAAATCAAGTTTTATCACCAGTGATGGTGTCGATGTTGAAGAATTTTTGGCAGCAACAAAATTTATATTATCTCTTACCACTTTTAAAACATAGGAAATTCTACAAAGAAATTTTTCAAATGCGCTGTGTTGGGGAAACACTATATGTACTAACTTATCGTTTTTCACCGTATAGTTTGGTGATAAGCTACGTTATGTGAGGACTATACAATATTCCGGTTTTCCGAGGAAATGTACATGTCAAATAGTCAAAACAAAGTCCACATTAATTTAAAGCCTCTACAAATTCCTTTACCCGCCCCAATATGATACGCAATGGATATATGATTTGTCTATTTCGCAATCAAAAGTTCGTTGATAACGTTTTGGTTTTCTGTTAATCTAGTGCTGATCCCTAATTCTCCTGTCAGAAAAATATGTAAAACGAGGACATACCATGCAGTTGATTGACACATTCAACATTAACGCGGGCGTGCCGCAGGGCTCGATACTTTCACCAACTCTGTTCCTCATCTATATTAATGACATGCTCACCGAAAGCAATAATTCCGTTTACAGTTTTGCAGATGACAGTACCCTTGTCTCCCAATTTAGATCGAAAAAACCTTTACCTGCGACTGAGGCATATCACCGGAGACAAGAACAGATTACAGTAATTAATCAAGTTCAAACTGCGAAAATGCAGCAAAATCCCAAGCGGCCACGTTTACCAAGAAAGCCAATACGGCGTGCCATGACATCATTATGGAAGGATCGACCATTCCTTCATCCTCCTCAATCGGACTACTGGGTGTCTCGGTCAACAGCAGTATGTCCTGGCATTACCACGTTGCTAATATCGCAAGATCAGCCTTGCAGAAGCTTGGTGCGCGATATCGCAACAAAAAAACTGTACACACCGCTCTAGCAGCCGCTGCTCTTGCTCTACAAAGCGCAAATAAGGCCGTGCTTAGAATATTGCTCATACATCTGGGGTGCCGCACCAAAGCACACCCTTGAGCTGCTGGATTCCGTTCAGAAGAGAGCTGTCCATCTCGTCGGCCACCCGGAGTTGACCCGGAACCTGCATAGTCTGGAACACCGCAGACATGTGGCCGAGATATCTCGTTTTTACAGAAATTTTCACTGTAGTGTTCAAAAAAGGTTTTCTAATGGCCGAAATTAGAAAATCAATTGTCTATCGAATTTTGAAGGAAGACAAGGCAGGAGGAGTTACAGCGCTGAAGTCACAAGCAGGTTAAATACAACTGGAGCTGACCGAATATGTAAAAAGTTCCCTGCTCATGGGTTTTTCATTGAAAAAAATCTCAACTCTGAAGTTAATTCCAGAAGATGTTAAGAGTGATCCACATATAAAAATGATGGGTAGGACCAAATTGTTGGGCGTTTTAACACGTATCTACTACTGATAGGGTCAGATTGACCCTGGGTTCAATTTAAACTGAAATTTACCCGAACCAATGCGTCTGTAGCGACAAAATTTCATGACATTGCCTACCGTTCACGTCTCCTTTCAATAATAAACCAACTGCCTTAGGGTATAGCTCTGTTTCGGCCAAATTTACGAAAGTGGGTAAGGTGACCCACAGGTAGCGGTTGTGTTATAATTTTAGGTTAATCTAGATTAAGAATTATTAATTGTGGTAAGTTGTTTACATATAAATTGTGTAAATAAAGTAATTGTTGTACTTTTTGTATCCAGATATACATAAAATGGCTTCAAAATGCTACACAGACGCGGAACTGTTAGATATAATAGAAAATGTTGCTTTTTGGCTGGACCTGGAAGAAAATAATGAATCCCCTGTGTCGCAAAATGACGAACAGGAAGCCAGTACCTATATGGAAACAGCTGAGAATGAACAACATACTTTAAGGAAAATCTTAGAGGATGAAGATGGAAGCGATTCTGAAGGAGATTGTGAATTAGTTAGTGAACATGATTTACTAAACCAGAATTCTGGTGATAATGAAAATTCTGACTTGACCCCTAACTAATTTTACTTCTTGGCGTAGAATGGCTGGAATAAAGTGGTCGAAGGTCGGACCTACCCGTGGAAGGGCTCCAGCTTGTAACATTATACATACTAAATTAGGATTGAACTGAATTGAGTGGAATTAGCGGAGAGCAATGAGTGACGAATTAATATTTGAAAAGAAGTGGTTCTACTTGACGCGTGATAGATCTCGCCACTGCACTTACTTGCGTTTAGCATATCGTCAATAATAATTGGCCTATAATCAATACAACTTTTGAACACCATCTGCTTTATCATTTAAGAAAACGTGCGCCCAAGTAGATTGGATCTTCTTCTTCTTCTTCTTAAGCTTTTTATGTCATCCACTCCTGAACGTAAACCTCTCCTAGCCCCCTCCATTATCGCCTGTCTTGTGCCAGATGGTACCATCTACCGTTTGCTTGATATCGAGCAGCCACCTTCTTGGGGATCTACCCACGCTTCGTTTATGTTCCCTTGGCCGCCAGTGAATTATTTTTGAAGACCATCGTTCTGAGTCTTGGCGAGCGACGTGGTCAACCCATGCCCATTTCAGTTCCGCTATTCTTGTGGCTATATCTTATACTTGTGTTCGTCACCTTATTTCCCCGTTAGTCACCTTGTTCCTCAAACAAATTCCTAGCATTGCTCTTTCCATGGCTCTCTGTGTTACCTGGAGTCGGTTAATGGAGCGTCTGGTAAATGCCATGGTTTCTAGACCATATGTGGCCACAGGTAAGACACATGCATCATATACCTTGCGTTTAAAGTTAATTGTTATACTGGTGTTCTTCAATGTGTGTCCTAATTGACTAAACGCCGCCCAAGTAAGCCCTATTCTTCTAGTGATCTCTGCAGTCTGATTTTCTCTGTCTATCTTAATAACATGACCGAGGTAGACATATTCTGCGACCCCTTCAAATTGGTGATTCTCGATGGTTACCTGAACATGGTCATGGCTTAAAAGTTTCGTTTTCTTAAGATTCATTTTTATTCCGATTTTCTTGAAAGTTTGACAGAGGTCCTTTAACATTTGTCCGAGTTCGTTTACATCATCTGATACCAATACGATGTCGTCAGCGACTCTTAAGTGATTTAGGTCGGAACCATCTATTTTAATACCTTTGTTCTCCCAAGATAGTTCTGTGGAAACATCCTCGAGGGGTAGGGTAAATAATTTGGGCGAAATCGTGTCACCTTGGCGTACTCATCTATTTATTGGGACTCTGTCTGTTTGCATATCCTCTTCGTTTTTTTATGTATTGACGCATTTTCGTATATATTTCTGATTACATCTGTATATCTTGAATCTATTCTAGCGTTGTCCATTGATCTTAAGAAAGCCCATGTCTCAATGGAGTCGAAAGCTTTGTGGAAATCTATGAATGACAAGTGAACTGGGACATTATATTCATTTCCTTTTCCTATAAGGGATCTTATTGATTGTATATGGTCCATTGTACTGAAGCTCTTGCGGAATCCTGCTTGCTCCATGGGTTGGTAGAATTCGAGTTTATTTGTAATGCGATTTGTTATTATCTTTGTAAATAGTTTGTACATATGTGATAGCAAAATAATTTTCTATATCAGTAGTATCTTCTTTTTTAAACAGCAGTATCACTTCAGAGTTATTCCACTTTTTAGGGATTATTCCCTTCTGCAGATATTTGTTCAATAGTATCACCAGGGTCTCTTCGATAATTCTGCCTCCCATCTTTAACATATCTGAGGTAATCCTATCATCACCGGAGCATTTTCTATTCTTCATTTGACTAAGAGCTCTTCTAATTTCTTCTACCGATATATCCCGAATATCTTCTGATCCCACACTCAGTATAGTTTGTTTTGGATTTAATTCGGCTTTTGGTGCAATGGATGTATATAAGTTAGTATAAAACAGTTCAACTATATTTGCGATTTCGTTCTTGTCTGATTCCAGAACATTTTGATGGTTCTTCATTTTTATAATTCGTGATCTTCCGTTGGACAGCTGAGATCTTAACACCTTCATGATTTGTTGTCTTCAATTGCATTTTTTCTTAGGCGAGATTTATACGTACTTAAATCTATCCGGATTTATCTTCTCACTTTCTTATTCAAGTCCTTATAGTCTTAGGAAGTCCTATCAGATTGTCTTCTTTGCTCTATTAGTCTTAGTGTATCTCCAGTGAGTTTTGTATTCGCTTGTCTTTTCCTCGTGCATATGTCATTGGCTGCTGCCTGAATGCTTGATGTAATTTTGTCTGCCAGTTGATTTAGGTTTAAGTTGAGTAAGACGTTTGGCTTTAAGTTATTTTCTAATTCATTTTGATAAGTGAGTTCGTGCTGTTTAATTTCTTCGATGGCAGGGAGTCGTGGATTTTGAATCAACTTGTTTCTTTCTCGTTTATTTTTTAATACGATTCTAGCCCTTATCAACTACCTGTATTAAATTTATATACAGACACGTCTTTACAGATTTGTTTATTGTTTGAAAGAATGTAATTTTATTTCTTGTTCTACCATCGGGTTTCTCCAGGTCCATTAACGTTGTTCAGGTTTCTTATGAAACGTATTTGTGTTTTCACTCCTCAGAAATTTTAGTAGCATTTCTCCTCGGTGGTTTAGGTCGCCTAACCCAAAGTTCCATATATGTTGTGTGTCGCCATCTTTTTTCTTTCCGATTTCAGCATTCAAATCACCAATTATAATAGTGTATTATGCTTTTTCTCGTCTTAGTGTCGATATTATGTCTTCATAAAATTGTTCTGCTTCTTCGTCGTCTGCAGTACTTGTTGGTGCGTATACATGAATAGCTGCATCGTGTACCGTTTTGAAATTTTGAGCGTGATATAAATGATTCGATGTGATATAGCTTGGTATTTCAATACCATATTTATGATGTTCTTGTTCACTAAGAGAGCTATTCCTCCATTTTGATGATTTGTATCGGCATTATTTTGGTAGAGTATATGGCCTGATTTCAGAAGAGTGTTCTTCTCGCCGGGAAGTCGCGTTTCCAATAAT
>MU185762.1:178640-198692 GCA_016904865.1 Pissodes strobi | reverse complement strand
CAAAAATATATTTTAGAGTCTGATGATGATGAGTGAACTCATCGAAATGCATAACTCTTAAACTAAAGATTGGCATTTTCATTTGTGGAGAAAAGTCTTCCCCCTTCTTCTAACCCGCTATTGTAATATAGTTGTAAAATTACCTTCATTTACAGTTTATCCCTGTAAAATGTTGATAAGAGTGTTGTAATTTCACATGAATTTTAGTGTAAATGTATATGTAACTTTATTAAAAATTGCATAGTTATTCTAGTAAAATTACAGCCGAGTAAAAGTTAAAAAAAAAATGCAAAAAGGTCGTTAAATTATATTTGGAAATATTAAGTATTTTTACAATATTATCGTTGTAAGCTTCAAGTAAAACTATTGTAATCTTGTTGTAAAATAACCTGCCATTTACAGTTTATTGCTGAAAAATGTTGGTAATAGTGTTGTAATTCTACAATTATCTGTATGTCGTGGCGCATTTTTTTCTTTTTTAGCGACACCTCCTATGAAAAACCAGTTGTTCATTAATTGTCAGTTCTGCGCCAGGTGCAACGGATTTCTTAACAGTGGCGTGCAAACCAGCCCCTGCAGACCCTGCAGTGCGGGAGGGCCCCGGAGTATACAGGGGCCCCGCAGGGGCCTCTGTATACTCCGTATTGAATTAACATTTATTAAAACTTTTACATATTTTAAATATTATGTTAAAATTAACTTTTGTATACAGTTAATTATACATGAGAAAGCAAGAATTCATTTGGAAGGATAACAAAACCGTTGAGCCCTTTCGGAAAGATAATCGAGACATGCACTATGGCAATTTGCAACTTACCATTTCGTGGACATCGAGATACTATTTCTGATTATGAAAATAAGTTGAAACCAGATTCTTCAGTAGGTGTATTTCTGAATATTGTAAAACTTTGATCAAGATATGATCCGTTCTTGAGATGCACTTCAATAATATGCAAAAGATTCGTAATCATTACCTAAGTAATAGGTCACAAAATAAATTTAATGCCCTTATTTCTGATACAATTCAGAAAACTATAGTTGAAGACATCAAAAAGGGGCCGTTTTTTCCCTCATTGTTGATACAACCCAAGATATTAGTAAGAAAGATCACCTAAATCTTGTGATCCGGTACATTAATACCAAAGGTAATAAGAAGTAACAAGTAGAATGTGGCAGAATTTTTCTTAGGATTTTTCCAAATGATGGGACAAAGACCAACCGATTTTGAAAATGAAATTCTTGCATTTTTATAATAACAAGGAATTTCGCTTAGCAAATGTAGAGGACGACGGGGCTATGATAGAGCCGCAAATATGAGTGGTAAGATATTTTCTGGTATAGTTTTTGATATAAAAAGAAAATTATATGCTTTTTACTTTCCAGGTAAATACTCCGGACTACAGGCTTTATACAAAAAAAGACAGTCTAATGCTGTTATATATTTACTGCACTGCACATAGCCTGAATTAACTTTTAAATGACTCAGTAAATAACATCATCGAAATTAGTAATTTGTTGACACGATTCAGTGTCTATATGTGTTTTTTAGCGAAAGTCTATCACGTTGGCAAGGTCTGAATAGTGAAATAAAAGATAGCGGCACTGTTAAATTAACTCTAAAAAAACTTTGTCCTACAAGATGGTCATCAAGAGCCGATAAACGAACTATTTAGCTGTCGTGATTTTTTTTTTATAGCAGTGGCACACACACTAATGGGAGATCCTATGGCACTCGACGAGCGATGTGTGTAAGAAGATGTTGGTTGACACGATTCTTGAATAGTTGTAGGCTGTAATTAGGGGGAAACAGATCTACTGGGAGTGAGTTCCACAGTGAAGCAGTGCGCCAGACAAAGGAGTTCTTGTAAAGCGATGTTCTAGGTGTTTCCAGTTGTACGACGAACTGGTGCGCTCTAGTCGTCTGTCGTGACTGTCTGACAGGCGTTGCCAGAGGCGGGCTTAGGCGGGCCAAATCCTGGGAACACCTGCCGTGAAAGTATCTGTAAAACAGGGACATCTCGGCCACATGTCTGCGGTGTTCTATACTATCCAGATTCCGGGTCAACTCCGGGTCGCCGACAAGGCGCACAGCTCTTTTCTGAATATGATCCAGCAGCTTTAGGGTGTGCTTTGGTGCGGCACCTCAGATGTGTGAGCATGCAGTGTGTGCAGTTTTTTGTTGCGAAATAGCGCACCAAGCTTCTGGGAAGCTGATTTTGCGATGTTAGCAACGTGGTCATGCCAGGACATATTGCTTTCGACCGAGACACACAGTAGTCCGATTGACGAGGATGAAGGAATGGTCGATCCTGCCATAATAATGTCAGGGCCCGCCGTATTGGCCCTCTTGGTAAACGTGGCTGCTTGGGTCTTCGCTGCATTGAACTGGACCAAATTTTTGTCGCCCCAAGTTTGAACTTTCTTCAGGTCTTGATTAATTGCTGTAATCTGCTCCTATCTGTGGTGATAAGTCTCAGTCGCTATCATCTACAAAGCTGTAAACAGGTTTCGCGAATAGATGAAGAACAGAGCTGGTGAAAGTATTGCGCCCTGAGGCACGTCTGCGTCAATGATGAATGTGTCTGAGATGTGTCCATCAACTGCAACGTGCAAAGATCGGTTCTTAGGGGAACTGGCAAGCCAGCTGCAGAGAGAGGCTGGTAGTCCGATGGTAGTTTATTGAGCAATCCGTCATGCCAAACTCTGTCCAATGTTCAAATTTGTCTTCAGTGGTTAAGAAAAATTATGATCGAGATGAGGCGAAAGCACTACTAAAGAAAATAGAAAATTTAAAGTTTATCTTTTTACTTACATTTCACAGTAAACTTTTTGAATACGTCAATTTACTTTCAAAACATTTACAGAGCACTGAAATCGATGTTAGTCAAGCAACAGATTCAATTGCTAGTGTTGCCTACACGGTATGATTGAGGGGCCCCGTAAAAATTCTGCGGGGGGCCCCAGAAAAATTTTGCACGCCACTGTTTCTTAAGGTGCGTCCAGACTTGTGACAAACCCGCGAACATTTTCACGACGAGGGGAACTTCGATGCGTGTCATCGTCGCCTGTCATCCTCGCGTGTCATCGTCGCGTATCATAGCCCCGTTCACAGCGTTCCGCTCATTTCAATAAAAAACAGTCGGTCATCATGGACGTACGGCGTACATAGTTATAGATCATTTATTGCGTAATTCTATCAATGTCAACGTTGTCTCCTGTTCCATCTTGATATTAAAAAAACAAATACTAATTCGAAACAAAAATAGCCGCTACACTGGTTAAAATTCAATTAAATATGCAAAACTTTCTGATGATACGCGGTTCCGTCCAGACTTGGCGAACCAAGCGGCGTAGCATTCCTTTGATGCGACGCCAAAATACCGACAGATCATGGAACAGAGTGATGAGACGCAGTAAACGGGCGATGTCACGCATTGCGGTTACGGAGTACCGTCCAGACTATACGCGACGAGGTTCGCGGCGATGTCATGATACGCGGTCTTGTCACAGGTCATCATGGACGTTGCAGCAGCAGCGTACATAGTTATAGATCATTTATTGCGTAATTCTATAAATGTTAACGTTGTCTCCTGTTCCCATTCCATCTTGATATTAAAAAAACAACTACTAATTCGAAACAAAAATAGCCGCTACACTGGTTGAAATTCAATTAAATATGCAAAACGTTCTGATGATACGCGGTCCCGTCCAGACTTGCCGAACCAAGCGGCGAAGCATCCCTTTGATGCGACGTGTAGCGGCTATTTTTGTTTCGAATTAGTAGTTGTTTTTTTAATATCAAGATGAAATGGGAACAGGAGACATCGTTAACATTTATAGAATTACGCAATAAATGATCTATAACTATGTACGCTGCTGCTGCAACGTCCATGATGACCTCATGTTTTGTAATTAAATGAGTGGAACACTGTGAACGGGACTATGATACGCGACGATGACACGCGAGGATGGAAGGCTACGATGACACGCATCGAAGTTCGCCTCGTCGTGAATATGTTCGCGACGCTGTCACGTCACGGGGTTTTGTCACAAGTCTGGACGCACCTTAAAAGACCGACAGGAGATGGAACGGACTGATGACATGCGGTAAACGCAGCGATGTCACGCGTTGCGGTTACGGGGTACCGTCCAGACTATACGCGACGAGGTTCGCGGCGGTGTCACGATACGCGGTCTTGTCACAGGTCTGGACGCACCTTTACACTTCTCAACAAACATCTCTAAAATATACCTTATAGGCGTTGATTTGTCGGTTTTTCTGTATTCCTGTTGTAATGTTGCCAAATCATGAGCGGAATTTTCTGACGTTATGGACTGGATTGTTGAAGTTGTTTTGTCTAACTTGGAGGTTAAATCATCGTTTTATTTTGTGGTATTGAATCGATCTGACTTGCATAATTCATTTGAGCATGCTTTAGCTCCAATTTAACTTGCATCAAGTCTACCAAAGTCTACCCTCTGCCTTTATTTTCAGTCATAATTGAAACATCCTTTGTTGGCGCAACGCCCTGCCCATGCCGGATGGTAAAATTGCACCAAAATATTCGCATTTCATATCATTTTTTCTGGATCTACTTTTTTATGTTCAGCACACATACAAAAGGAAAATCCTATACCACTCAACGTGCGGTGCGAGTGCGGAGAAGATGGTGGACGTTGAACTGGAAGCGCTGTAGGTTATAGTTTTCGGGAAATGCATTATTAGGAAGCGTATTCCAGAGCGAGGCAGTACTCCAGACAAAGGAATCCCGTAACGGCGACGTCCTAGATGTTCGCAACTAAATGTTAATGGGTACCTCGTATTTGACGGGTGTTCCTGTTTATCACAACCCTAGCCGGGATCATAAGTACCACCTCGTCCGAACACCTTTCGTAGTAGTATGATAGTTAAGAGATAGGTCCGCCACTTTTCTTCGATGTTCAAAGCCGTCAAGGTCTTTAGCCAACTCTGGATCATCCACAAGAGGAAGTTGTCTCCTCTGTATGGAGCCCAATATCCTGCACAAATGTTTTTGGTTACCGAGCTCTATACATGAGGATAGTATTCCAGAGATGGTTTTATCGGAGTCTTATAGAGCAGTAAGAGCTGATGAGGTGTATACAACTTTTTTGCCCTAGCAAGTGCTCCTAGCTTTTTTGCTGCTTTCTTGGCAATTTTGGTGAAGTGATTACTCTAGGACATGTTGTTTTCTGCGTTGTTGCTTATGGATGAGGCCAGAGACAGTGTTTGTGCTGTCATTAATAAATCAGGTCTTAGGGTGTTTTTTTTTTGAGATGGCTGCTTGAGTCTTTCCTGCGTTAAACTGGACATTGTTCCCCTCACCCCATTCCACGATGGCGTTTATATCTTCATTGATGGCAGGTATCAGATTTTCTCACTCGCGTTGGAAACGAGTAGCGGTAATTGGAGTCCGCGACATGAATAAGGATATAAAAGTGCTCTTGTCTGCAAACTGTAAATATAATTGTTTGTCCTGAGGTAACATACACCTTGGGGAGCTCCCGTATTGATTTTAATTCCTCCAAGAGATGTCCATCAATACCAACACGAATGCTTCGATCCCCCAAGGAATTGGAGAGCCATAGAAGCAGTGCCGGTAGTAGTCTGTATGCTGTCAATTTGCTTAATAATCCGTCATGCACATTGTATCAATTGCCTCGGGAGCCACTGCACGTGATTCGCTCTATCTTTCGATTGCTTTGGTCCACATTCCTGGCGATCGCTTATGATGCCTGCCGATTCGAGAAATTTAAAGAGCTGTTCGATGATTAGTTTCTCCATGACGTTGGATGATGTTAGTTCTGCGGGAACTAAGGCAATTGAACGGTAGATATTTGGAATCGTTTTTTACCTTTCTTCGGGGTTGGTTGCACGTGAGCGCATTTCTAGCTAGAAGAAAAGCATGCAGTTCTGTATGATAGGGAAAAGGCCTGCATATTGGCTCTGACAGTTCAGCAGCACATTTTCTTAAGCACGGATTTACTCTCAGTATAGTTGAGGGAATCTTTCCTTAAGGAACTTGCAAATATTTCGGCAAGAATGTTCGCTTTTCTTTGGCTGTTTCCACTATTGAGCCATCATTTTTGGGCAGTGGTGGGATTGTCGTCTTTGAGAAACCCTGATTGACAGCTTTGGCAACCGACCTTCTTCTTAGTCATATCTTCATTCCTGAAGAGTTGTGACATCATGTCTATGTCTATGAGCATACACTGTAAAAAGTGCTGGTAAAAATGCAATTAAAATGCAATAATTTTTATGGTAAATTTGCCTATTGTTTACTAAAGCGTTTTAGTGAAATTGCAAAAAATTTATTTATTACTGGTACTTTTACTATAGTATGTACATTTTCTATAATAATACTTTGGGTGAGTAAAATTACAATAAAATGGCATATGCCAAAGGTAAATTTACTCATCGTTTACGTTTAAATTACTTTTAGTGTACTACGCCGCCGTAAATTTATTGTGGAATCACATCAATATAGTAACTTTTCTATTAAAATCGCTGCAAATGCTCTTCCTGTATTCCATGTTTATTATAAGAGGAAGAAATCTATTAGTTGTACTTCATCTGTCGTGTCCTCCATTACAATTTCGGTTCCTATGTATTTTGTGGTGGTCACTGACATTATACCTAGTGGTGCTGTTGTTTCGTTCTGTATATTTAACGCTTCAATGTGTTGCTTTTGTGTTTTTGAAGTTTTTTTTTGTATCTACATAAATTTAAAAGTGACCATTATGAATTTGAATAGTACAAAGTTATCTTGTTCGTTAGTTATTTTTAAAGTATGTGCGTATATCGTCATTATTTTGACTTTATGGATATTTTAAGTGTGTTTATGTTTCCTATATGGAGGGTTGCCTTAGGGCTGTATTTTATCGTTCAGGAATTCGCTTCAAGTTTACTATTTTCTCCTGCTGTGATCCCCTATAATGCCCGCCCACCCCAAAATCATTGTTAATTTTCTAGCTACAGAAAAAATAAAACTACCATGTAGGGTTCTTCGTCTAGTTTTTGTAGACGTAAAGAAAAAATGAAAATATGTTTTCTTTACAAAAATCAACAGAGCTAAATGGGGGTTGACATAATAGAGGATCACCCTGATGTATTTAATATTATTTTGACTTCGTACCTGATGTAGAGAGTTTCCTTATGGCTGTATTTTGTTTAATCTTCAGCACTTGCATTAAAATTACAATTTTTTGTTGTTAAGGTTAACACGAGGGTTAGCAGGTGTTTAATATTCTAATAAAAAAAAACAGCAAATTGTTTTATTTATAACAATACCTTAAAAAAAGAAGTATAATTACAAATTAATAAGGTAAGTAAGTATTATTATAATTCTCGTTGTAAACTTTAAGTAAAACTATTGTAATATAGCTGTCGTAAAATTACCTTCTCTTTAGAGTTTATCCATCGAAAATGTTGATAATAGTGTTGTGATTCCACATGAATTTTAGTATAAATATACATTCCCTTTGTAACTTTATTGAAAGTTGCATAATTATTTTAGTAAATTTACAGCCGACTTACATTTAAAAAATGTAATGTAATGTAAAATTACAAAAAAATATTGAAATATTAAGTATTATTACAATATTATCGTTGTAAACTTCAAGTAAAACTATTGTAATCTTGTTGTAAAATAACCTTTCATTTACAGTTTATTGCTGTAAAATGTTGGTAAGAGTGTTGTAATTCGACAATTAAAAATGTAGTTTGAGTGAAATAATTGTGTAATATTACATTAATTTACACTGCAAAATCACTATATTACAATTACTTTTAACTTACAATCACTTTGTAATATTATTATGAAAAGTAAATTTACTATAAATATCGTAGGCATTAAATGACCTACGATATTTCTAGTAAATTTACAACATTTATTTTTACAGTGTAGATGGGTCGATTGTCTCCACTGCTGTCGGTCTTCCGCTACTCTTAAATTTCACTGCATGGTTTGCCCTGTAATTTCTTTAATTTGGTCTATCCATCGTGATGGATATCTTTCTCTTGACGTTTTACCTTCCACTTTGCCATACACGATCTTTCTAGATTGTCTTGATCTCGTCTGGTGATGTGTCCGAAGTAACACAGAATGCGACGTCGGCAACCGGTGGATAATCGATCGGTAACTCCTAATTCACTTAATACTGACACATTGGTCCGGTGTGTGCAGTCCAGGTTGCATCCTCCGTCAGCACCACATTTCAAATGCATCTATTCGTTGCCTGTCGCTCTACTTTATTGTCCAGGATTCGGAACCATGTGAGAATATCGAAAACACTAAGGTGTTTACCACGACTCTTTTATTGTTTCTGGTTATGCGTCTGTCTTTCCATATCTTGGATAAGTTTGACATTGCTGTCCTCGCTAGTACTATCCGGCTTCTTATTTCTGTTTCACGCCCTCCCTTGCTGTTTATTAGCGATTCTATTTTGGAGATTTCTTATCTGTATGTTGTTACTCCTATCAATGACCATTAGCTTGGTCTTGTCTATATTTATTTCGAGACCTAGAGCTCGGCTTTCATTTGCAACCTGATCAAGAAGTGTAATCATCTCATTTTCATCTCTGGCTTTTAGGGTAGTGTCGTCCACGTATCTGAAATTATGTATCTTTCTACCATTGATTGATCCACCTCCTCGTCTCATTCTGAATTCACCGTAAGCGTTAAACAGTCTCGGCGATAGGATACATCCTTGACGCACTCCCCTATGTGCTTTGAAAACGGTTGATGTTTTATTGTCGAAACTAACCTTAGCGTTGTTATTTCCATATAGCTTGCTGATCAGAGATATGAGATGAAAAGGGACTCCCATTTCTCTCAATACATTCCAAAGACTACTCCATCGAACACAATCGAACACCTTGTAATCTATGAAGCATAGGAGCATGGGTGTATTGAACTCCCGGGCTTTCTCGATTAATTAGCGGATGGTCCCTAGTCCCTCTCCCCTTAACGAAGCCTGCTTGTTCTGGAGGGATCTCGCTCGCTAGGTAGTTCTGCAGCCGTCTATCTATTATTTTAAGCAGGATTTTGCGGGCACGTGAAATTAGAGATATCGTTCGATAATTTTCACTTTTTTTGATAGATCCCTTTTTGTGAATAGGAATAAATGCAGACGTTGTCCAGTCTTTAGGCCCGTGACCACTTTGCCAGATCTTATTACATATATCATGTAAGATTTTAATTCCCGGGTCTCCTAGTGCTTTTATGAATTCAGCAAGGACTCCGTCTGTTCCTGAGGATTTATTTAGCTTTAGGTTTTTTATGGCTTCCTCAATTTCAGACCTAAGAATATTGGACTCCATTTCAAATTGTACATTTTCTTTCTGTTGTTCGACCGTTATTTTGGTTTCTTCGGTGTATAGTTTCTCGCAATATTGTCTCTATCGTTCGATCACTTTTTCATCTTCGCATACGATTTTTCCGTCCTTGTCTTCAATTGTGGAAGTCTTAACTTTTTTATACAAGGGTCTGGTGAGTTGATGTTCCGCTATATCCCTGCATATTTTCTTAATGTAGTTGTTTTTATATTTTCTGCATTGTCTCTGTATCTTTTTCCTTAGTCTCTTGTATAGGTCACAGTCTTCTTTCGGTAAAGCACCCTTCCTATCCATTTGTTTTCGTTTGTTAATTGTTTGTGTGATCCAGGGTTTGTTTGACCGATTTATGGGGTTATCTGTCTGTTGAAGCCTACCTGCTGTCATCTTAATAGTATTTCTTAATGCTTCCCATTCTTGGTCCGGGTCTTGTTTACTCATTATGTCCTGTTTTTCGTCCCCCAGTTTGCTTTGTATTTCTTTTTGAAACTGCCGTTTGACTGTTTCCGTCATGCTAATCCTGTTACGTTGGTGGTAGATTCTTTTTAGGCGGATCCTGAACTTCATTGTTAATAAGTTATGATCTGATCCGGAGACAGCTCCAGGGTACGTCCTACAGTTAACGATAGAGGACATCCAACGAGATCTGACCATAATGTAGTCAATTTGATTCCTACATCTATCTCGTTGTGATATCCACGTATATAGGCGTCTTTTATGATGTAAGAATAATGTGTTTGAAATAGTGAGATTTAGTTCTTGACAGAATTGAAGCAAACGTTCACCTCGTTCGTTTCTTGCCCCTAAGCCGAACAGACCAATTATTCCTTTGAGTTGGTCATCCATGTTTTTTGCTTTACCAATTTTAGCATTCATGTCTCCAGCAACAACGAGAATTTCCTTCTTAGGAAGATCATTTATGGTAGCTTTCAGTTGCACGTAAAAAGCCTCAATAGTTTCATCTGACGAGTCACTAGTTGGGGCATAGGTTTGTATGACGTTGTAGTTGAAGGGGTGCGATTTGATCTTTATTGTTATGATTCGATCGTTAACAGCATTGTATCCTAAAGCAGATTTGGTGGTTGATCGGGGCAGTCAAAAATGCTACTCCATTGCGGATTTCTGTATCATTGCCTGAGAAGTACACTGTGTTACCCGAGTCTGTGGTGAAATACCCGGATCCTTTCCAGTGTGTTTCCGACAGGCCTAGCAGATCTATTCTGTTGGAGAGGGCTTCTTTTTCGATAATGTAGAGTTTTCCTGCCTGGAGAAGCCCTTGTATGTTCCAGGTGCCGATCCGTGTAATGTAGCGTGATTAATTCCTTTTCGCATGACGTTGCCCAAGACCGTTCCCCCCGGAGATCCGAGTGAGGAGCTATTTAAACCTCCGGAATTCTTCGTATTGAACACAGTTATGATGCTTTCTTGGGAAAATAATGAAGGTGGTTTCTCGTTGCCTTCCTTCATGGTTGGGATAGGACGGTATATGTGTTACATGTGAGGATTACGGGGGGAGGACGTGATGCCTCCAAGTAGGGAAGTGGAAAACATCAAGTGCTTCGCGTGGGCAGGGATGCCAAACCCTGAAGTAGATCTATTCTCTCTTGGTAGCGAGAGAGAAGTATCTACCCGCAACCCGCTACCTGACTATTAGGATCCGAAGGATTGTTGAGAAGCTTGTTTTGATCTGCTCGGTATGTCCCTCCTTGCTCTAATGATTCACTTACACTGGCTTGTAGTGATGACAAATATATTTCTATTTTCGGATCTCGGCGCCATTTGCGGTAGGCTGCATTTGTAGCATTGATCGCTCTTGAGCAGCGCTGCTCTGGCTTACTGTTTAAGATACATTTCATAGAAGAGGGGATAAAAGCTTCCATACCAGCTAGGATAACTTGAGATATCTCGTCAGCAGATTAAGAGGTGTTTTGATTCCTAACCCCTTACAGTATTTTTCATGAGCTAATTTTAGCGACCCGGCTTGATCGCATGATCGCCCATCATTATGTAATGTATCTATGTATCTCGAAACGCAAATACTGTATTTAGCCCGAACATATATTTATTGAAATATGTGACTAAGAAGGTCTCGAAAAACAAAAATCTACCGTATTTGGCCCCAACGTACTTATCCCGAAATCAGGCAGGCATAAGTACTTTCGTTGAGTTAGTTTGGGTTAGTTGTGTTTTTGCAGTCCATATCATCTGAAAAAATAATCGGTAAAAACTTAATTAATATGACATCACTGCTTCTGTAAGGCACTGTCGGGACATGTACGGTAATTAGATTTAACGTCAAGGGCACAACAACTTTTAGCGATAAGTACGTTCGGGCTAAATGTGGGACATTTCCTGGCACTGTTTCTGGAAACGTATATACGGGCTAAATACAGTACTAGCTCTTCGAAATATCTACGATAACACGTTTCGGTAAAAGTACGGTCCATACAAATACGGAAAAAGTTGCTTCATGGAGATCGCCCCGAACAGCTCGGGATATGTACTGTCGGGCTATGTATTTACGTGCTATTTACTGGTTCAGGATGTATCAATGTCGAAACACATACATGACGTCATTTTTGACACTAAAAGATAGAAAACTGCCTTAAATATCACCTATACTAGTTTTGTAATTCAAATTCCGATATTAAAAATACCTACAAGGATGTTGTCAGTTCGTTGAGCTTACCCTGTTTATTCGTTGTATATTTTGGTAAAATGCATAATATATCTTTTAATTTATACTAGGGCATGTATTCGTGATAGAGGCCAAGAATCAGTTATTAAATTAATTAAATTACATCTTAAAAATATACCTGATGACTGCTTTCACTCTGGTACTAATGAGAATGAGAACAGCAGTAAAAAAGAAATACGGGGTCCTGCATACTACTTAATTAATAGAAATTCACAAAAACCCTTTAAAAAATGAGAAAAGTAGTTAAATAAATCTCATAAAGATCATTAAAAGCAACGCTTAAAGGCAATATAAAGATGGAAACTGAAAAGCCACACGGCAAATGAAAACCTCACTTTGACATAAAAGCTAATTGCTACTTCAAGCAGTAAATGGGAGACGCCGGAAAGCCCTGAGTGGCCGCACTTTCCCGTAAAACGTCGCAAGATTTGAGGCCTCCTTAGTATATTTTTATACATGGATGGGTTCTCGAGTAATCTCCTTTTCTTTTCACTTCTTTTGGCCGTATGTAGCACACGTTTCTTTCAATTAAAAGCTGATTATCGTTATGTTGTCTTTAACAAACCGTATAATTTATGAGGAAATTTTAGCACTACTGAGTTATCTTTGAATATAAGTATCTGGTTTTAATTTGCTTAGTAAAGAGCTTATTGAATGCCATGAGTAAATGAATGAATGAATGGCGAATGATGACTATTCTTCTCCATAATAATGAATAACGTCTTTAGGCCTGTACTTTGTTCAAAATGGTTCTATCAAAAGACTTATTTATCGTCTCCTGAATTTTAGCAGCATTCTCTAATAATTCTGTTTAGTTTCTAAATTACTATTTAGCCCAACTGACTATTCAACTCCATCAGATTTGTTTCGAAATTACAATAATATGGGAATGTGATATAGTCATGCATATTAAATAAAATCAGCAGCCATCGTCGTAGTGGGTTTTAGGATATCTTTTGTATTGCTGATATTTTGCTGAAGAAATTGAGCTTAGCTATTGGGAAAGACCATAACAACACAGAACCGGTAAAGATGGATGAAAATAGGATACAGCCATGAATCTTCTGTTCTTCTTTTAAAGAAACTTGTTCATGGGAGCACACAAGATTATAAGTTGTGTTTGAGGATGTCTCTAAAAAACTTTAAGGCAGTGCTTATTGGCATAATCACTTCAAAAATTGTGATTCCAGAAAGTATTACCTAAAAGTATGTTAAGGTTGAAAACCCCACGCTGGGCCATTTTCGAGAAGAATACAATTGTAACTAATCCGAACGACCGTTACATAGCTAAGCGCGCATGGCGGCTCAGTCTCATTCATTACCCAGAATAAACATGTTCCGAAGGCGCTCAAAGAACTTTTCGCTTCAAAAACGATAAGATCTTGAATACATTAATGTTTTTCATTAAGAAAACGTGCAAAATAGAAAAAATAATATAAAATACACGTTTTAAAAGACATTTTGCACACTCGCACGTTAGAAAAGCGGATCGTTTCCTAATTTCGTGCTCCTGCGAAAAAATATGTACTTTTAAAACTAATATCTTAATATACTATTATACAATCCCCGATATAGTCAGTCGCCTTTTTGCTTTTTAAGATCTCAGGTCGAAGCGCATTTTTGTACTAGTATTTTCGCATTTATTTCTTTTTACATCAATTACATTTTATTTACTTTTCGAATGTGTATTATTGAAATCCACTAGAAAACCAACAGGTTATGGGCCCAGGTACCCAAATAGTGTGGAACAATGATTATAAATCGTTAAGTAGTTCGCGTAAATGACTGTACAGTAGTACGGTTAAAAGTGCAACAATAAAATGGCAACGGTATATACAGCGCTGATATTGTGAAATTTGATGGCACAAATTTTCATTTGTGGAAGTTTAGTGTGTCAACCATTTTAAAGTCAAAGAACCTCCTTGACATCGTGGATGAAAGTGCTCCCCAACCCCAAGACACCTCATCAGCAGAATGGAAGTCTTCGGACGACAAGAATTCAAGAGCGGAAGTGATACTCCTCAATTTCCTCATCTCCATAGCGTAGCACCAACTAGAATGTCTGGTGAATTGCAAAAATGCTGCAGAAATGTGGGTAAAACTCGTGCCGATTTATGAACAAGGAACCGAAATTTCCAAGGAGCTTTTATGGCAAAAATTCTATGAATATAGAATGAAGGACGGAGACTCAATTGCAGATCATATTGCGAAAATGGAACGTATGATTAGGAGCCTTCGCGATATTAACGAAGTTGTAAGCGAAAGTGTAATTTGTTCAAAACTGCTGAGCAGCCTACCACAGAAATACAGCAATTTATCGTGTATCGGTATCAGAAATAATAACTTATGGTATATGTTGTTAAGAATGAAACCAAATATACAAAGTAATTTAACAAAGACCGACTCTTTAAAGCTATGGCACGAAAGATTAGGTCATATTCATTTCAGGGAGCTAATAAAAATTAAAGATCTAAATTTCACCAGTAGAAATACTTATGTGAAGCATGAGTTATGTAGACCATCCACGAGACCACATACGAGGAACCACTGAATTACGCCATTCATATCATGCACAGTTCCCAATTAGGCCCTAACTTTAGAGTGTAATTAAATTAGATTATTGTAAGCAACAACTATTATAAATACGATCAAAACATATTGTACAATGTTCAGTTAATTATCAACTTTCGTTACAGTTACTCTGTTCCAATATAATATAATATTTGTATTAATAACCTTTTAAAAAAAAGTAATTTCGCGAGTGACGAACTTAATTCATGTCAGCTGGATAAGCATGGGTAAGCAGTCTCGAAAGTCTCATAAACAAATGGTTAATAAAATAAAAACCGATAAGCCTGGAGAGGAAATGTATAGCGATGTTTGTGAACCCATGAACACAGCGGATCACGTTTCTTCGTAATATTCAAAGATTATTGTACTGACTATAGAAATGCTTATTTCTTAAAGCGTATTCATTTCATTGTCGTCACTGGACTCCTCAGATGGTTTCGGCACTCAAACGCTATAAACTGTAGCAGCTGCTAACAGTTTTCTTTTACCTCGGGATTTTTCAGAGCCGGAAGTTGACCTCAGGTCACTAAAAATTGGGTAAGAGAGCAACTAAGCTTGTCTTCATTGATAGCGCCTTGTGGTAGTTTTTCCAAAATTCTATTGGGATTGAATGGTGCTATGCCACATGCTTTGAAACCAGAAAGCAAACTTCTTTCTAGAGCATTGTTCTCTCCATGTGGTTTTTTCGGGTGGTACCTTATCAATTCTCTCAAGTGGATGCTTCAACAGCCTAGAAAATGAATTTATTGAAATTCCAGAAGTTTTCGAATTTTGCATTTTCTAGGATGAAGTTTTCCTCCAGCTTTCTTTTAAAGGCCTGAAGAATGCGACATCCAAAAGCTGAAAATATTGGTAGGGTTGTATGGCAAGCATGTTTAATTTATATTATTTTCGTCACATTGCCTCAAAACACCGGGACTGAAATGCGATGCTAGGTTTTTCCCTCGAGTCGCATAGCGTGTGGTAAAAAAACAAGTAACAAACCAACTATTAAAGGTTGGCATAAATCCAGCCATGTGAGATTCGATTTTATCATGTCCCCAATTAGCAACATGGTTGTTCGCAGCATGGGTTGCGCTTAGGGCCATCTTCTGTCCAAGTATCGCATAAATTTTGCGACTTATATATAACGTAAGGTGGCAGAAGTGTTTCTGAGGCAAATCCGCAAACCATGATCGAAGTAGCAGATTTTGATTGGTTGTATACTCTTTCGGGGTATCTGGTACCTCTTCGGTAAATGCACAGTTTCTTCCCTGGATCATGTGAGACGTTGGATTCGTCATAATTAAAAATATTTTCGGCGAGAACGTCTTCAATCGTTTCTTCTAAACTGTCAAGGTATTTTTTAATCAGGACGGGAGATACTTCTGTTCGGCTCTTTTTAATATTATTTGCTAATCTGTAACCAAAAATACCTCGATGTCCTTTCGCAAGCTATTTTCCCAGCCCATTCCAGGGATATTCTCCATAAATCGAGATACACTTTTGTCCAAAAAATGTTGACGAACATCTTAAAATCCACGGCTCTTGTGGATATCCCCAGTCTGCGCATGTTAAAACACTGTTAATAATGGCTATTTGCCTTTCATATATGAACACTGATTTTTGCTCCCATAGTATTTGATGTTCGACGTTCCCTAAGACAATTTGTGTTTTTTTGCAGCTTTTCTTAGCGATAATCCATTTTCCAATACATTGCGCAACGCCTGATTTATTTGTTCTTCATTGCCATTCTAATGTCTAATTAATTTTTAGAGCGTACGGAATGCGGGGTTAAATTGATTACTTGATCAATGTCCACATTAAAAATACCAAACTTACCTCTCTTTTTTCTCTACCATCAAAAGTACTATGAACTATGAAAATAGGCGAAAAATTATGGCTAATTTCAAAGCGACAAATCTTCCTTCCGATGTTGATTGCAAAGTAACCGATGTTGATTGCAATGAGAACTAATCTCAGGCAAGCCTAACGATTTTACACTGTTGCCGGTAGCATCTGCATATATGTGATACAAGGACAAATGATCAATGTAACCCCGACAGGTCAATCTCACCCCACTTTACGGCCCGAATAGTAAAACACTCATATCCTTTGTTCCTACGTCTTTTAAGAACGGTGTTGTAATTGATACTTAGTTTTAGTAATTTCATTAGGTAGTGAAGTGTTCTCAGTTTATCTTAATTTCATTCAGCACTTTAAGGCACACTGTAATTATCTTATTTTTAAAATCACTTGACTTAGAATTTTGACAGATCTATCAAAGATTCGGCTTGAATACTTTGGACGGGTATCCCTCAAGTAACTGCTCTTCTGTGAGCTACACCTCTAGAGGTAGGCTTGAGGCTTAGGATATCGATATAATAAACAAATCCTACGTTCCTGTGAACTACGGGCAATGGTTAGAGCGGAATAGGTAGGAGACAAAAGTATCTCGGACTGATGGTCTGCTTAACTATTTATATACTAAAATCTGCTGACTATTGCAACTTAACGTTCATAATTCCCCCACGCTGTTCACTCGCGTTGTTTATAAATTAACTTGTATGTGTACATAATATTTTCAAAGCTCAAGTTTAAACATAGGAGAGAGTGATATTTTCTAAGTAGTTTGTGTGTTTTATTAGTTCACAATATACTTAATTATCGCTGAACTCTATATTTATTTATCAGTGTAATGATTTATCCCAACAAAATCATTTAACTGCACGTTCTTTGAAGGAAAATGCGAAAATAGTCAAACTCTAATTAAATCAAACCGTGAAAAGCGCAGTAAAAGAAACTAGAAACCCAATTAAAATCCCACCTATTCTGAGAGCATTTCGGCGACAAAACAAAAAACAATCGGAGTCGAAACAAAAGGCACAATCAGGACAAAAAGCAATATTCAGAGCCGGCCAGGATCCCTAGTTAATCACTAAAATGGCGCCTACTGTTTTCCCATGTGTTTTTATTGTGTTGGAAATTAAAACAGCGTGCACAAAAGACTTCCGCAGGAGTTTTCATTCGCTGTGTGCAGGAGGGCTGGCTGCGATTGCGGTGCAACGCATCCAGGCATCAGTCTCTGGGGATGATTATTTGCAAATTTGGTGAGTAGCTTCAGTACATTAGACGTCTACGATTTCATTTCTTTGTCAAGCGCTGCAAAATACGTAACCGGTATGCCAGAATCTTATTTTTGGGACATTTTTGGATATGTAATATCTGCAAATATCGTATCCATTGATTATCGTAAATTCTCCTAAATTGGCAATGATACATGACTCTATCAATATACCCATACAGACATTCTATACCAAACTTAATGTTTTTTTATAAAGATATGTACAAATAAAATATCTTGTTTTTGTTAAAAGCAAACAATCTTCGATACAAGAACTGCATCCTTCGACGAGGCGATAGAGAAATTTTCCCTCCTGTCAAGGAAACGAGATGAAATAAAGGTAAATCTCGTCTCCACGGTATTACTAGTATTACTACAAGTTAGTTTATAAAATCAGGCGTAAAATAGTAATAAATTAATATCATATTCAAATTTTATACTTGTCAACCATAAATCATAAAGTTTTTCTTCTGTAGTGATCGATGTTTAACAAACTTTAATATTCCGCAAACTGCACGTAAATATGAATTACACATTTCGATTAAATTTTAATATGCCTAACGTCTAATTTTAATTTTTAAAACTATCTGTAAAATATTTGATATATTTCAATAAAATGCCTAGAGATCCGAAATTATTTCTATAAAAACTATAACTGGATTTATTAGACTTGATACTGTTGTTTGTAATATGATTTGTCAGCTGCTGTTGGATAATGGTGGATTTTCCTCTGGACCAATCACTGTGTTGGAAGGCAGTAAATGCAATTATTAAATCTCGGAGGGTCTTAGTAGCATTTTGCCAACACATTCTGTTTCTAAACGGAAAACACTTATGTTGAGAGTTTTCTACTAGTTTATATTTCATTTCGGAGTGTTGTTGTCGGTTCCACTTTCCGTACCGAAATTATAAAAGTTGGACTGTAAAGGTTGAACTCATCGGGCACAAAACAATCGCCATAATCCCTCCAGTACAAAGGGACTTATGCTGAAACTCAAACTATACTAAGTGGGGCATCACCTGTAGTTAAATTCAAAATTATATCAATACAACCAAATAGATATTGCTTCGTAGATTATAAGGCAGCTATTTTGGCCAAGTTCCGAATTGATTTAGCGCTTAATAATATCTGAATATTTATTTTATTTATTATATTCAAGCTTTTGTTGCGAAACAACAAACAATAGTGAGTTTCCCAGGATGTCGTTCTGAACTCGCAATATTTACTCCTATTTGAGGCAAATACTTGTGTGATCCCTTCACCATCTTCAAACGAAACTACAATAAAACGATATTGTCGAAATAGCTGGTCAAATCACTACAACAGAATGATAATGTAAATTGCTGGATTTTACTGTATCTAACTAGAAAAATAGTATTATATTTGTAGTGTGGCCGGTACTTGATGATATAATTCTGATATGCGTCTCTATTTTGAAATGTAGTTGATATCTAAACAAATCCCTATTGCAGTAAGTTTAACTGAATCATTGACAGAATGGTGAACGAAATATAATTCCAATAACAAAAAAGGTAAATAAAGGTTTTAATAATAGGATGTTAGATGCAATTTTCTATTATTTAGCAACCAAATATTCTGTGATTTTCTGACCGTTTTAGATCGTTAACACGTTTCAAGCTATTACTCATTTTTTGCTTTATATTTTGAATACGTAAGTTATTAGCAGTAAATATTTTTATATATTTTTAAATTTTAACAAAAATTAATTTCCAAAACATTTTTCTTTTCTGCAATGCTTGGGCTGGCGTATCCCGCCGCCGCCGGCTATTTTTCGCAAAAACTTCAACTATTTTGATAAATTTTTAAAACTTCTATAGCAGAAATTAAAATTGAGCTTTATAAATTTTTTGAAATCTTGCATAGGCGAAGAAATAGCACGAATTTATTTTCAAAATAGTCGAAACTGCATGCAGTGATGAACAATATTTCATCATCGTAAGCTGAAGCATTTGGTACCATTTGTTTGAATTGGAAGCGATTACTATAATGCTTCTATTCCTGCCCAGTATATCAAAGATATATGCCGGTAGGTATATTCAAAAATAATCTCAAAAAAATATAAATATAAATTTGTGGAATTATAGTCGTGCACCAATATTCCACTTCATCTCTCGTTTCCTTAAACCTAACGCAGCTGCGCAGAACAGAGACTGCCAAATAGTCAAACTCCCAAATAATATTGCCCCTTTCATTATTAACCATGTTTCCATTTTAGCGGGTTAGAAGAAGGGGGAAGACTTTTCTCCACAAATGAAAATGCCAATCTTTAGTTTAAGAGTTATGCATTTCGATGAGTTCACTCATCA
>MU185762.1:163133-178630 GCA_016904865.1 Pissodes strobi | reverse complement strand
GATCATGTGAGACGTTGGATTCGTCATAATTAAAAATATTTTCGGCGGGAAAGTCTTCAATCGTTTCTTCTAAACTGTCAAAGTATATTTTAATCAGGACGGGAAATACTTCTGCTCTGCTCTTTTTAATATTATTTGCTAATCTGTAACCAGCAATACCTCGATGTCTCTTTAGCAAGCTATTTTCCCAGTCCATTCCAGGGATATTCTCCTTAAATCGAGATACACTTTTGTCCAAAAAATGTTTACGAACATCTTAAAATCCACGGCTCTTAGTGAATATTCCCAGTCTGCGCATGTTAAAACACTGTTAATAATGGCTATTTGCCTTTCATATATGAACACTGATTTTTGCTCCCATAGTATTTGATATTCGACGTTCCCTAAGACAATCTGTGTTTTTTGCAGCTTTTCTTAGCGATAATCCATTTTCCAATACATCGTGCCACGCCTGATTTACTTGTTCTTTATTGCCATTCTAATGTCTAATTAATTTTTGAAGCGTACGGAATGCGGGGTTAAATTGATCACTTGATCAATGTCCACATTAAAAATACCGAACTTACCTCTCTTTTTTCTCTACCATCAAAAGTACTATGAACTATGAAAATAGGCTAAAAATTATGGCTAATTTCAAAGCGACAAATCTTCCTTCCGATGTTGAGAATGAGAACTAATCTCAGGCAAGCCTAACGATTTTACACTGTTGCCGGTAGCATCTGCATATATGTGATACAAGGACAAATGATCAATGTAACCCCGGCAGGTCAATCTCACCCCACTTTACGGCCCGAATAGTAAAACACGCATATCCTTTGTTCCTACGTCTTTTAAGAGCGGTGTTTTAATTCATACTTAGTTTTAGTAATTCCATTAGGTAGTGAAGTGTTCTCAGTTTACCTTAATTTTATTCAGCACTTTAAGGCACACTGTAATTATCTTATTTTTAAAATCACTTGACTTAGAATTTTGACAGATCTATCAAAGATTCGACTTGAATACTTTGGACGGGTATCCCTCAAGAAACTGCTCTTCTGTGAGCTACACCTCTAGAGGTAGGTTTGAGGCATAGGATATCGATATAATAAACAAATCCTACGTTCCTGTAAACTACGGGCAATGGTTAGAGCGGAATAGGTAGGAGACAAAAGTGCCTCGGACTGATGGTCTGCTTGACTATTTATATACTAAAATCTGCTGACTATTGCAACTTAAGATAATTCCTCCACGCTGTTCACTCGCGTTCTTTATAACTTAACTTGTATGTTTACATAATATTTTCAAAGCTCAAGTTTAAACTTAGGAGAGAGTGATATTTTCTAAGTAGTTTGTGTGTTTTATTAGTTCACAATATACTTAATTATCGCTGAACTCTATATTTATTTATCAGTGTAATGATTTATCCTAACAAAATCATTTAACTGCACGTTCTTTGAAGGAAAATGCGAAAATAGTCCAACTCTAATTAAATCAAACCGTGAAAAGCGCAGTAAAAGAAACTAGAAACCCAATTAAAATCCCACCTATTCTGAGAGCAATTCGGCGACAAAACAAAAAACAATCGGAGTCGAAACAAAAGGCACAATCAGGACAAAAAGCAATATTCAGAGCCGGCCAGGATCCCTAGTTAATCACTAAAATGGCGCCTACTGTTTTCCCATGTGTTTTTATTGTGTTGGAAATTAAAACAGCGTGCACAAAAGACTTCCGCAGGAGTTTTCATTCGCTGTGTGCAGGAGGGCTGGCTGCGATTGCGGTGCAACGCATCCAGGCATCAGTCTCTGGGGATGATTATTTGCAAATTTGGTGAGTAGCTTCAGTACATTAGACGTCTACGATTTAATTTCTTTGTCAAGCGCTGCAAAATTCGTAACCGGTATGCCAGAATCTTATTTTTTGGGACATTTTTGGATATGTAATATCTGCAAATATCACTGTGCTAATGGTATGCATGTTTAACCGTTACTATAGATAGCACAGTTCGCTACTTAATTATCGTATCGATTGAGTAGCGTAAATTCTCCTAAATTGTCAATGATACATGACTCTATCAATATACCCATACAGACATTCTATACCAAACTTAATGTTTTTTTATTAAGATATGTACAAATATAATATCTTGTTTTTAGTTATGTTGTTAAAAAAGCAAACAATCTTCGACACAAGAACTGCATCCTTCGACGAGGCGATAGAGAAATTTTCCCTCCTGTCAAGGAAACGAGATGAAATAAAGGTAAATCTCGTCTTCACGGTATTACTAGTATTACTACAAGTTCAGGCGTAAAATAGTAATAAATTAATATCATATTCAAATTTTATACTTGTCAACCATAAATCATAAAGTTTTTCTTCTGTAGTGATCGATGTTTAACAAACTTTAATATTCCGCAAACTGCACGTAAATATGAATTACACATTTCGATTAAATTTTAATATGCCTAACGTCTAATTTTAATTCTTAAAACTATCTGTAAAATATTTGATATATTTCAATAAAATGCCTAGAGATCCGAAATTATTTCTATAAAAACTATAACTGGATTTATTAGACTTGATACTGTTGTTTGTAATATGATTTGTCAGCTGCTGTTGGATAATGGTGGATTTTCCTCTGGACCAATCACTGTGTTGGAAGGAAGTACATGCAATTATTAAATCTCGGAGGGTCTTAGTAGCATTTTGCCAACACATTCTGTTACTAAACGGAAAACACTTATGTTGAGAGTTTTCTACTAGTTTATATTTCATTTCGGAGTGTTGTTGTCGTTTCCACTTTCCGTACCGAAATTATAAAAGTTGGACTGTAAAGGTTGAACTCATCGGGCACAAAACAATCGCCATAATCCCTCCAGTACAAAGGGACTTATGCTGAAACTCAAACTATCCTAAGTGGGGCATCACCTGTAGTTAAATTCAAAATTATATCAATACAACCAAATAGATATTGCTTCGTAGATTATAAGGCAGCTATTTTGGCCAAGTTCCGAATTGATTTAGCGCTTAATAATATCTGAATATTTATTTTATTTATTATATTCAAGCTTTTGTTGCGAAATAACAAACAATAGTGAGTTTCCCTGTATGTCGTTCTGAACTCGCAATATTTACTCCTATTTGAGGCAAATACCTGTGTGATCCCTTCACCATCTTCAAACGAAACTACAATAAAACGATATTGTCGAAATAGCTGGTCAAATCACTACAACAGAATGATAATGTAAATTGCTGGATTTTACTGTATCTAACTAGAAAAATAGTATTATATTTGTAGTGTGGCCGGTACTTGATGATATAATTCTGATATGCGTCTCTATTTTTAAATGTAGTTGATATCTAAACAAATCCCTATTGCAGTAAGTTTAACTGAATCATTGACAGAATGGTGAACGAAATATAATTCCAATAACAAAAAAGGTAAATAAAGGTTTTAATAATAGGATGTTAGATGCAATTTTCTATTATTTAGCAACCAAATATTCTGTGATTTTCTGACCGTTTTAGATCATTAACACGTTTCAAGCCATTACTCATTTTTTGCTTTATATTTTAAATAAGTTATTAGCAGTAAATATTTTCATATATTTTTAAATTTCAATAAAAATTAATTTCCGAAACATTTTTCTTTTCTGCAATGCTTGGGCTGGCGTGTACCGCCGCCGCCGGCTATTTTTCGCAAAAATTTCAACTATTTTGATAAATTTTAAAACTTCTATAGCAGAAATTAAAATTGAGTTTTATAAATTTTTTGAAATCTTGCATAGGCGAAGGAATAGCACGAATTTATTTTCAAAATAGTCGAAACTGCATGCAGTGATGCACAACATTTCATCATCGTAAGCTGCAGCATTTTAGTACTATTTGTTTGAATTCGAAGCGATTACTATAATGCTTCTACTCCTGCCCAGTATATCACAGATATATGCCGGTAGGTATATTCAAAAATAATCTCAAAAAAAATATAAATATAAATTTATGGAATTATATTCGTGCACCAATATTCCACTTCATCTCTCGTTTCCATAAACCGAACGCAGCTGCGCAGAACAGAGACTGCCAAATAGTCAAACTCCCAAATAATATTGCCCCTTTCATTATTAACTATGTTTCCATTTTTCCGGAAGAGGGTTTAGATAAATAATATGTTGTGCGTAAAACCCTTTTAAATGAGTTAGCAATATAAAAATAAATAAGATATTCCTACCTTTAAGGATGCGCCCAGCTCAACATGTGCTGCGACTGCTCGTCGGCATGGGAGTGGGTAAATTATTTACTTTTAACTAGGGCGCCACTAGTTTGAAATAACTAAATCCGCAGACCCAAGCTAGAACGTCCTCGGTCTTGAAAATCCTTAAGGGCGACCCAAAAATCGAACGACTATTAACTACACTTCTTTCGTTGAGGTATCTCAGAGCAAATAAAAGACGGTAACGTTTGTGTAGTTTATTGGATGCTCGCTAGGTTAGACGTTCCAGTGTTGTCGTGTTTCTTTCGAAATGATATAAAAATAACAATATGTAAGAGCTGAATTGAGAACGAAATATAACGTGATATATGCTCACAAATAGAGAACTAGATCATATCGGAAGTAGCAATACAACATAACAAATGATTACGAAAAATCCAGAATTAATTTCAGCAAATTAATGATAAAACGCAATATGCATGAGGTATCTATGGTCACATCATGCTAGTAATTAAAAGTTATCAGTGTAATACCTATTGCTACTAAACCTTATGCGCGTCTACCACGAAATACGTGTCCGCAGTTGTACATAAATAAATCTTAACGAATCAATTATGAAATACCATTACGTAAAATTATTACAACCAGATAATTAATCAGTCAGCACAACACTAACTGGGACAAAATGGAAATATAATATGGAAAAAAACTATGAAAATTAATCGAACCACACTAGTAAATAATATCTCTACTAAAGGCATACTGATTTATATTAGCATCGGTAAGATATGCTTAATCCTAAAGAGTTTCATATCAAGAAAACTGAAAATATTAAAAACCCGCAAATATCATTACGTGGAAGATCAGAAGCATTCTGCCAACATAGTACTACACCCAATCCAACTTAAACAACGCTTATCTCATCTGGTTTCCGCCGATTTCACCTCCGGCCTTCTGAGCGTTGGCTGCCAGGCGCCTTGTGACCCATAAACTCTCAGTGGCATTTGAGGTAGTGCCCACCTGCACATTCGGTAACTCTGGCTGCAGTCTATACCAAATTTCAACAACCAACTTGACGTACTGACCGGTAGTTACTTTACTCGCTCCAAATAAAATCCCTAAGAGGGAACAAGCTGAAAGTCAGCACCCGCCTACTGCAATTTTTGGCAGCCTTCCCTTTTAGAACACTTCACGCAAAGAGTATTTAAAAATAATAAAAGGACCTCAATAGTAATTTAGCCATCCTTGACAAAATGCAAGGGTCATTTAAACCCTAGGTAAGATCAAAGCCTGTCAATTTATGTAATTAATATTAAATCATTCACTAAGCTCATTAACTTTAAAAGTTCTTGTAATCAAAAATTCAAAGTAGCAAAGAAATTTATTGAACACCACATACAAACATCATACAACATTTATCTTATTATACAATACGAGTTCCATAAAGACAAAGGAATCAGCTATGAATGATCGGCTGCAACATGATACCGAGGACGGTATCATGAATTACTATCCAATACGCTTCATTTCCCCAGAATATCACGTCTTGTAAAAGTAATGAATATATTAAAGTTATGCTATGCCTGTTCCTGACCCAAGTTATTTTATGTTCCATGATATTGCCTGAAATAATAAGTGCATGAATTAATAAATGTTGAACATGATCCAAGAATAACACTTTCTATATAGAATCATTCTGCCGTACTTTCAATCACCTCTGAAAACAGTTAGATAACTATACTTAAATGATTTACACCATAAGTGACGGCATTCCATTCTAGTATTGCAACCCCCCTTGTACTTAAAGTATTGTGTCCATCGGTGTCTTCTTGATCTGACTCCAAAGTCTCGACAGTGGCTTTATGGTGTGGCTTAACGCTTATGGATTGTTTGTTCCCGCAGTTTCGAAGCGCAACCTCGAAAGTTCTTCACAGTGACAGAGAATGTGTTTTGCCGACTTCCTGGCAGAACCTACACAGGGTTTCATGCGCCAGGCGTGTCAGACTCATATATCTCTTTAGTCGGCAGTGTCCCACTATCATTCTTATTGACTTCCGATTATAACTTAACAAGTCTGTTGCTAATTGTGCCGTTGATTTGCTGATGAAATGTTTGGCGTGTCAATGTCCTGGTAGATTAAACCACCACCCTTGGGAACGCTTCTTCTATCCTCTTTTAAATGGATGTCTTGGTTATGGGCCTTGCGACTCCGCAAAATGGTTCTGGTCCTGTAAGTGTCTGGGACAAGCTTTCTTGGGCTAATTCGTTTGCCATCTCGTTGCCTCCATGGCCTTCGTGTCCTGGCACCCACGCCAAGGTCACTTTTCTATTAAGCCTTTCCATTTAGTTCAACAGATTTATACAGTCCAATACTAACTTTGATATTACTATATTGGAAGATACTGCTTTGATTGCTGCTTGGCTATCGGAGTAGATAACGACTGTCTTGTTGGTGTTGCTCATCTTCCTCCTAATCATTTTCTCTATACAGAGGATAATAGCTGTAATTTCCCTGAAATACTGTGGCGAGTGTGCCCATAGGAATCGAGATTTTGGCCTCTGTCCTTGGTTCGTAGATTCCGGCTCCTATTCCTTGGTCGGTTTTCGAGCCGTCTGTATTCCAAACTATGTCTGCCCTTATGGGTGGACCTTTTATCCATAGGTATCTTCGTGGCATTAGTGTTAAAAATGTCTTTTCAAAGCTATACTGCGGAGTGGGGCGGTTCGAGGGCATGCCTAGGATTTTATCCTCTATAATCTCGCAGTATAGTTTATTGTTTTCGGTGCCGGGTCCTCTTATTAGTGGTGCTTGGCCTTGTGTTAATCTTTAAGAGACCGTTTTTTTCTTTACCTTGTATGAGTACATGGAGTGGGGGTAGATTTAAAAATACCTCAATGGCTGCTCTTGGAGTTGTCGTCATGGCTCCGGTGACACTGAGGCAAGCTAGTCTCTGTACCCCATTTAGCCTTCTTATCGCCTGTACGTGTCTGGTTTTCGTCCACCAGGCGATTGCTCCATATGTCATCATGGGTCTAACCACCCTTGTGTATAACCATAGAATAACTTTCGTAGCAATCCCCAGCTTTTCCCACACATTCTTCTGCATATACCTAGAGCCATTGTGGCTTTTAGCGCCAATTTTTGAATGTACGTGTGACATGTAAGCTATTGGTCAAAGATGACTCCCAGGTATTTGACCTCTTTGGAGAAGGGTATAGCTTCTCCAGCTAGCCTCATTTGTTTTAGCCCTGTTAAACCACTCCTTTTGGTGAATGCCACCACTGTTGTTTTATGTGGATTAACTGACACTTTTTCTTCTCTGCATCAGGAATTTACAATGTTAAGGGCTGTTTGGCTTCTTTCCGATATGGTGCTCGTGAACTTTCCTCGCACCACAACCGTCAGGTCATCTGCGTAGTCCAGGCAGTGAAAGCCTTCCGCCCGAGGTTTGGGATTAGACCATCTACTAGAATGGCCCACAGTAATAGGTATTACCAGGCTTACACACTACCTTCTCTTAGGAGGAGAAAGAGATCGAGGTGAAGTCAAGATCGTCCACCTCGAACGCCAAATTCAGTGTTTAAGAGTTAGAAAAAGTCGGCCAATAGGCCAGTTTTACGTATTCCTACGACAACACGCAAAATACAACAAAATTGTTACCACCAAATTTAATAACATATTCAATATGCAATAAAGCGTACCTAAGGCTGTATGATCTTATGATTTGCTGACAGGACAAAGAAAACCGACGATAAAACCATTATCCACAATGATTAATGAAACAGAAACTACCTCATCTCGGCCCGCGGTCATTTTAAACTCTCGACATCAAAAACGCTAAATACAATAATTCACGCCTAAACCTACCTTTAACCAAGAGCATGCGTCTCTCTTGGAACCAACTAAGAAACAACCGGGCGGTGTTGCCAAATTTAGGGAAAACAACGCAATCACTAAATTATCTTCCCTGCTTACATCAAGCGAAAGCCCAGACAGTCGTTTAACATAAAACTGATGGTAGCACATCAATAAATCATGTTGTTTCTTGTTGGCTTGCTCCGCAAAAACATGATAATCGCATGTGAAACATGTTAAGAGCGAAAAAAAAACTTAATTTGACATCTATATATTACATATATTCATACTAAATTGACATGTAACAAATAAGCAATATATAAACTGTAGGAAGAATATTCGCAAAAAAATTCATTTCATATAATGTAGTAAATAATGACAAAACAAATCACAATATTCGTATAAAATAAACAGAGTATGCATTGAGTAATGCAGATTATTGTACCTTAGCAAAAATCTGCGGGCCGCGCAGGATATCAATGGTTACAGAACGAGTTTCATGTTACTTGCTTTCAAACGCGAAAAAACGACTGGAATTTTATTGTAATTGTAATCAGAAATTCAGGTAATCATGCACCAATACCAATACATATGTTCCGCATATCATTGAGAGGAATAGATGATGTAACCAGAATGCAATATTGGAAAACGCAGAACAGAAATTCTAAAAGACGGAAATGAACTGGTTACAAGTCTCACAAAAAGTCGATAGCAACATTAAAGAGAAGTTAAGTAATAATACAATTACAAGAAGAATACATGTTCTCGATAAATTAACAGAGCAGAAATACCCCCCATCCGCCAATACTAATCATTAACATCCTATTTCATTAAAGGGATTCTCATTAGCAGCGTAACAAATCCACACGTATATTTCAGAACGCACACTCGACCAAAAAAACGAAAGTCACACTCTTCATTTGGAGACTTTAATTAAAAGTCTCATAACGAAGTGGATATGAGGGTGCGCTCGCTTTAATTACATTGTTAAAATGATAAAAGACGCCTTTAATGACACCTGAACAAATAAGTTTCGATTTATTTATTATCAGCCACAAAGCAGCCTCTGACGCATTACTATTGCGAAAGCTATGGCCGCTCGGCTGTTAAAATCGCCTATTCAGTAATGCATTGAAAAAAAAACTAGAGGACATAATCAACAAGATCATAAAGTGCAATGGGCTCAATTGCATGCTTTGAAAATGTGAACATTTAAATTCAGAGGGCTAGATCTTCCCCTTCATTTTGGATATTGGGAAATCTGTTTTAAATATATTTGGGCACATTCTGTCTGGCCAATAACGGAAATGTGTCTTTTTAATAATTCAACGAAATTACAAGGAACTTGCAGAAAATCTGGTTCCGTTCGATAAGTTAAAAGTAATTTCTTATTCAACCTCCAATAGATAAAGCTAAATGATGCACTCCTTTTGAAGCCAAATTTTTGTCTTCGATATCAATCTTCCGAGATAGAGCAAATAATCTTTTTCCTGTTTCACAACACTCAGACATTTTTATTATAAAAAGTCAGTCCTGCATTATTTAGTAGAATAAAACCTCATTTATTCTTTTTTTTTTGGCCAATGTTCATGCGGCTTTTATTACTTTTAGTAACACTATTCTATCTCAATATTTGTTATATGATTTTAATAAACTGCATGTAGATAAAAGAAAGTGCTTAGTGTATGTAAGGAAAAAATTCCACACTTTACTGCGGACAAGCCATAGTTCTTATAAACATTTGTTTGCTCTTCCTTCTTTTTCTGTTGTATGGCATTATTTTGTTTAGGTTTCCTTTTTTCGTTCTTTATGTTTCGCCCCTATTCTAAGGTATTAAGAATGTGGCTTTTATAATGACTCGATTTTAAATCTGATATTGTGAAGCCGAACAAGAAATATTTTCACATAACTTCTGGATTCTTTTCATCCGATATAAGAGGGTTTTTAAGAAAATAATAACAAAAAGCAATAACGTGATTGTATGCTATGTTTCGGTTAGCGGATGTTTTTTTTGAGGTAGCCTTTTTATGATTTGACATGCCATGTCGAAGTGTCGAAAATATACTTGTGCTTCGGACCTAATGGATATTTGCTAATTAATGCCGATTAATTTTATAAATCAAAAATTCATTGCCTCAAATATAAACAAGAATTTAGAAAATTGTGCTTGAGCCCATAATCAGTAGACAATCCACTGAAGTGGATTTAATATTCATTATAGGACCATCACTACCAATTTCTTAAATTTTAATCATCCAAAAGAAACCTAGCTAGTTTTTACATAAACATATTGAAGGTTTTTCCTGTACACCCAAAGAAAGAAATGTTACAGGCAAAGGAAAAGTAAAATACGAAAAAAATCAATATTTTACCTGTTAAGGATTTTTCTTTTTAAAATCTGCTAACAAGGAAGATAGAGGCTATCTCAAGGGATGGACGAGACAAAGCGTTTGCCAGGACAATAATTAAAAGAACATTACCAACTATCCAAGTAGAATTAAAAAATGTCAGGAAGTAAAAAAACAAAAAGCTGCTCACCTGACGAGGATAGTGGAAAATTCTCGTTATGCAATTGAGTCTAGGCATCAAATCAATAATATCAAAGGTAATTAATATCAATAGGCAATACCTGAGATGCAAAAATGGGTCGTCAGAAGATCACCACCATCAAACTATACTACCGCGACGCAAGTATTGTCAGTCACAATGCTGTCTTTTGAAGACTCTCTCTTATTTAGATTTCTGACGATTTCTAAGAGAGGAATGAAAAAAAGCCACGCGCAACCTCCACTGGATGTTTCATTCAAAAATTTAAACTAGTCAACCCTCTACGAGCTTCATGCTACATGTCACACTTAAAGCAGGCTTTCTAGTCAATATTTGAAACAACCACCCAAGGTTTTGACCATAAAACGATTAGGCACTTAACTATGTTTCCATTACTTCACTAAAGCATGCTTCCCCATTAGCCCCTGTACTAACAAATCACGCGCAGAGGTTTTGCCTAACTCGCGGCAGGCACATTCGAATAAAAATTAACAGTGTACCAAAGAATGTTGTTTAAACATTTTGTCCTAAAATTACTAAAATTGGCCAAGAAATAAAAAAATTGTCATTAAAAAAGGAACTTCTTTAATTGGCTTACGAAGGAATATTTGTACCATTTAGTCAGAGTTCACTTTGCTACAGACAAAATATTACTTTATGTGGAAACTAAAATCTTAATTCACATCCTATATAAAATTTTGAGTTGAAAATTCGCGCAAAATATTCAATACACCCGCAAATAAATAGCTTATCTTATTTCCTTCTCATAATATGTAACTGGGTTTCCACATGGGTTTTATTAAAACATACGCTCTGCGGTTTCTTTCTCGAGCAGTTTATTAACCCAGGTTTCCATGATTTTTACTATAACGGGTACCCTACAACAAAAATTCGATAAATTAATCTTTTCTAAGGGTACGGTCTAGGTATAGCATTTAATCGAAGCGTTTACGCGAATCGATTTAATCGTACCGAATAGCCGCTAAATTTGGTCGATGTTGTAGCGGCAACTCAGTGCTCTTTTTAAAAATCAGAATTTTTTTCTTTTCAAGACTGTCATGTTTCATATAGTAATTTTAAAAGGGATGATGAGTTGTTTGATGCAGCACTTACATATTTAATAAAAGAAGAAGAGGAAGATGATGCGTTATAGTTAAATATGTTTAAAGTACGCAACCCAATAAATACTATTTATTGGAACTAGGTTCCAGAGGTTTTCAGTTTTTAAGCCCAAGGAAGCTCCACTATTATCAGTACATACATAATGTTCACAATATGTACTCTGCTACACTTACCGCTTTTCTTCATTTTTTCCGAAATTGTGTGTGGGTGTGAGGGGTGTTCTGAAATTAATGTAATTAAGATTTCATCTTCTTCCATTAAAAATCTCAGTGGATTTCCCTTTTTCGACATACTTAAATAGTTTCAGGTACACAATATGTCACAAAAACGAAAGCGTCTGGGAATCGCGCGAGTTAAATGGTCAGCGTCCCACAGAACCTGCAGATTCAGCACGCTCCCAGGAGGACAATTCCCAGAAGCTATTGCAGAGTGTGCATCCGCACAGGACTTATCAATATTGCTTTGCTCTAGTATAAAATCACTTTTACTCTATTTGCCTGCTAGTATTGTACTTAGATCCGTATTTTGTAAAATAAAATTATTTTTAAAAAGCGGTTTCAGTCTTCTCAAAATATATTTGGCGCAGTCGGTAGGATAGTGCAGTGATTAGGTCGATCGTCGAAGTCACTTGTGGTTCCAGCCCTTAGGCGCTATCCAGAACCTCCCCAGAAGGCACCAGTCTAACCTAGAAGAGCCATAGCAGTAGACGTCAGAAAAGGATAAGGAAAGACAGAACGGAATCTTCCGGATTTGTAAGTGCCTTGTAAAATCCTTTTTGCCCCTTTTAAACCCTTTGTTTGAGGAATTCTTGTAGGGATAGTTTAGGGCCGTGTATTGCGTACACATTTAGTTCTGACAAATTTTTCTGTCTATCCAAGAAAAGTATTTTTAAGCATTTAAATAAAAATAAAAAATGAAATAATTTTACTGACGTATATGTCAGTCAAATAATTTTCCTGTCTATCGAAGACACATATTTTTAAGTTGTTTAAACGCAAAGCATTTTTGTGCGAATTATTATTTTAATAGTATTTATATTTAATGGTTGAACACGTAACCACTGAAGATCTTTTAAAAACTTTACTTTCAACTAGTTTAAAAACCAATATATCTGAAACCAGTAAATTTAATTGGGATATCTTCAAGTCCCGTTTAGAAAATATAAGACCTTACGATGGTGACAGTAGCACCTTAAATAAATTTATAGTTAGATGTGACGATTCTATCGAAAGATATAAGACTTTTAAAGATACCGACCTAGATCAACACGTTTTCGAGTGTATACAAGAAAAGCTATGCAGAAAAGCAGAGCTAATGGTAGGAAGACGTGTCGAACTAGATAATTGGATCGCATTAAAAAGCGCCCTTATACAGTGTTTTTCTGATCGAAGAGATATTGATTGCCTCGTACAAGAATTAACGCGAGCTAGGCCATATAACGGCGAAAATTTAATAACATTCGGAAATAGATAGTTATAAAAAGTAACGTTATCCAACGTGTAAGTAACGATTCCACATTATCTCGCCTTGAAGTAAAATGTCAAATCGATCACTATAATAAAACTGCTTTAAATACATTCATTGCAGGTTGCAGCGGCAACCTTAGAAATAATATGTATATAAAAAACCCAACAAGCTTGGAAGACGCTATCGCTTTTGTTACAGAATTTGAGAATTTTGAAAAATTGTATGAAAATTTTCATGATTCAAAGAAAGATAAATTTAATAGTAATTTTTCAGCTCATCAAAATTCGAATAACAATTTTTCAGGTAATAACAATAATCACAATTTTGCACGTCAAAGTAATGATCCCTAATTTTCAACACAACCAAATTTTCACAACCCAAACTTTTCGCCAAAACCTGTTTGACATAGTCAACCTGTTAATATCCAACCTAGGCAATAAGTACCGCCTAGGAGATTTCCCACAAATCAACAAGTATTTGGTCGACCACAATTTTTTTTCAGACCAAATCAAATTCCACCCAGGCACTTAACTATGTTTCCATTACTTCACTAAAGCATGCTTCCCCATTAGCCCCTGTACTAACAAATCACGCGCAGAGGTTTTGCCTAACTCGCGGCAGGCACATTCGAATAAAAATTAACAGTGTACCAAAGAATGTTGTTTAAACATTTTGTCCTAAAATTACTAAAATTGGCCAAGAAATAAAAAAATTGTCATTAAAAAAGGAACTTCTTTAATTGGCTTACGAAGGAATATTTGTACCATTACATCTTGAAATCCAACTGTTAATATATATAGAATAAATAATTATTACAAAAATACTCATAACCAAACACCTAACTTCACTTTTTAAGAATTATATACTGATGAGTATAACCAATCACTCGAAGAAGAGAACTTCTACCCTGAAAATAATTATTAGGACCCCAATTTTGCAGATTATTATACCGAACCATACTATGGCCAAAATGCCATTGAAAATTCCAAACAGGATGTGCAAAATAAAGCTCCCTCTGTGAATGAAAATTTTCTCGAAACAAGCCAGGAAAACCCATTGACCTGACCGAAATAAATATCTCCTCAAATAATGCCTTACCTTACGTATCAATTAAAGATTGGAACATAAAAATATTAATTGATACAGGTAGTTCGCGCTCTATTTTGAATCCAAATATTGCAGAATATTTTTATCCTAATTATATATACCAATCTAGTAATGTAATAAAAACTGCCGTAGGTAGCCAAAAAAACACAATATCAAGCCTCAGTCTCTCTTTTAACTGCGTTTGGTATTTATAATAAAATTGAATTTATTTTGTTTAACTTTCACGATTATTATGACGGTGTTTCAGGTTTACAAGACTTAATGAATTTAAATCTAAATATCGATTTAATAAATAGGAAATTAGTAGGTCCAAACCTAAAAATACCCTTTAAATATCGAGAACATAGTGAAGTTAACTTTTAATTTTTCGTAAACGCACAGGAAAAAATTCTCAAACGCATCCCTGTAAGCGTTTATACCGGTGAAATTATCACGAAGCCATGTCATGTGAACGACTTGTATATTCCCCAAATTTTGTCAACTTCTGAAAATGGTTTTGCCCCAGTTGAAATTCAAAACCCAACTGATCATACTATTTCAGTAACCCTAACTGAACCATTGCCTGCCCATTGTTTTAATCAAAATGAATTCGAAATTTTCACCATGAATCATTTCCAAAATGACCAAAAGACCACTTCAATAAGAAACAATCCCGAATTGACCCATTACTTCGAACCGAACATTTAAGCAGCGAAGAAAAATTTCTATTGCACAAGTTATGTAATGACTTCTCGTCAAATTTGCCCCCGTATTAAACAAATTTCAAAAATAAATGAAGCATAATTTTTCACACATTTTGCACAATTTTGCACACCGCAAATAAAATTTTGCACACCCACACAAGGAAAACTAGAGCTGTTTTTATACGGGGGCAAACTTGACCGTCTGTTGCAAAATTGAAAAAGTTTGATGCCACTCGATTCGGCAAATTTTGCACAATTTTTCACACTTATTTTCAAATTTGACATACATGTTAGGGGAAAGTTATGAGGTGTTAAAAATTTGTCAATTTTGTGATAAATCTTTAACGCCTCATAACTTTCCCCAGAAAAGTATGCAAAAATTGAAAATAGGTGTGCAAAATTAGTTGAACCTAGCAGCATCAAAATTTTAAGACTTTTTGACAAACGGGGGGGAAAATGCAAATCTGTAACACCTCATAACATTCCCCAGAAAAGTGTGCAAAATTTATAAATGGGTGTGCAAAATTAG
>MU185762.1:121815-163123 GCA_016904865.1 Pissodes strobi | reverse complement strand
GCACATTTTTAACACCTCATAACTTTCCCCAGAAAAGTGTGCAAAATTTGATAGCAACATCAAAATTTTTCCACATTTTGACAAATGAGGGGGAAAATTTAAATTTTTAACACCTCATAACTTTCCCCAGCAAAGTGTGCAAAATTTGAAAATAGGTGTGCAAAATTGTGCAAAATTTGCCGAATCGAGTGGCATCAAAATTTTTCAATTTTGTAACAGACGGGGGGGAACGGTCAAGTTTGCGTTGACCCCCGTATAAAAAACAGCTCTAGTTTTCCTTGTGTGGGTGTGCAAAATTTTATTTGTGGTGTGCAAAATTATGCTTCATTTATTGTTGAAATTTGCTTAATACTGGGGGCAAACTTGACCGACCCGCCCGATAATAAACGAGACGATCAAAGTGATTTAGAGACAGTACACACATTCTTAGAAGATCCAATTTTTAATATACCCATATCAGAACGATCTTTAAACACCTTCAAAAACCAAATTGTCGTCACCTCTGGCGATGTAGATAAAATCCAATTTCGCTGTGAGAACATTTTTGAAAATTCAGGTGTACTTGTGACGATTTCGAATTATAACCCAACACCCCATTTTATTCAATTATTAAAAGAGTATATTGATCCGAAACAAACTTACGCGATCCATTCTCGAAATCATCTTTTAGCAGATCGATTTACCGTTACGCTACAAGACCTTTTTAGAAATACTTCTTATAAAATTATATCGTGTCCTAAAATCCTAGAGGACGTAGAAACCTTAAATGCACAAACAGAAAAACTAGAATTATACCATACAACCAAAACATGCCATAGAGGCATTAACACTTTCTTGCTTTTATAAACTCTCTATATACAAAAATATACTATTTTAACTAATATATACTGGGTGTTATCACCGTGTCATGCGCATATAGCAACAATTTTTATGTCATATGCTGACCGACTTGGATTCGTGTCGGAAGTTTTTTTACTTTGAAAACGTATAAAACGAATAATATCTAAATTAACATAAATTTTAACATTTATTGTACAGAGCATATCAAAATACGTAAAAACATACTAAATTTGGCAAATATACATAACGAGTTAAAATGTAAAATAGTCATTCTGGAATGCTGCTATAATTTAAACGATAAAATATGAGCACCCTTTTAGCTCTTCATAAGTCAATTTCTTCGAATTTTTGCAAGTAAATATCGTTAGTTTAGATTCCTAAGGTCTTGCCATATTATCCGCTATTTTGTCTTAAAATCAACAGCAACAAAAACGGCACGTAAAACAAGAATTCCCTATGCTTTAGCTATATACTCTCAACCGTACGTTTACCTCCACCTGCTGCTCGTGGCGTACTTAGAGTTTAATTTTTATATTACGCCCGGTCCTACGTGAGCGATTTGCAGCGAATGCGAACGCGAATCAGTGGCGATGCCGTGCGACTATATTAAATTTCCGTACGGCATCGCCAGTGCTTCGCGTTCGCTGCAAATCGCTCACCTAGGACGCCTCGTTACGCGCGACACGGATCCGGGTCGCGCGCACATAGCAACATATACGTGGTGACACGGATCCGTGTCATCAGCAGTCGAAGTGTTAATGAAATGAAAAATGCTCTTTCTCTAAAATTCTATTGGCCGAAAATTGTAAATGACATCGAAAATTATGTTAATAACTGTGAAATATGTTTAATAACCAAATACGACAGACATCCACCAGTCATAAAATTTAATTTAACACCAACCGCTTCGAAACCCTTTGGACATATCCACATAGATACTTTAAAAATATCAAATGAGAGCTATTTAAGAATTATCGATTCATTCTCTCGATATGGTCAAGCCTATCCATTAAAAATGTCACAGGAACTCTAGTAATCGAAAACATTTTTAATTTCATTACACTACACACCAAAGTTACCGTAGACTCAGGTACTGAGTTCAAAAATAAAGAAGTCGAAGACTTTTGTAAATTTTATAAAATCGAATTACACTATACTACACCAAAAAATAAAAAACAGTAATTCAAATTATCCCGTAGAACGGTTTCATTCAACTCTAATCGAGCACTACAGATGTCTTAGAGAGGAAAATAAAAATGACTCACTAGAACAGCTGATTAAAAGTGCTGTGTTAGGCTACAATAATTCCATACCCAGTGTAACTAAATACACACCTTTCGAGATTATAAAAGGCCATATAAATAGCCGAGACCCCTTTGACTTAAACGATCATGTAATTATATTTAATTATGTCCAATCGCATAAAGAAAACGCGAAAGAATTATATAACAAAATTCAGCAGAAAAATGCGGAAGCTAAAGAGAAAATAATTCAAAAAATTAACGAAAATCGATCAGAACCCCCGTACTTTGAAAGTCAAGATATCGCCTATATTAACACTAAGGCTAGAAATAAAAACATGCCTAGATTTAAAAAGACCCAAATAACTAGTCAAAATAATATAAAGTTATTTACTAAAAAAAGGTGTTTATCATAAGAAAATTGCTAGAAAACCAAAAAGTAGACAAAAATCCTCTTTGCAGGTAAACAATGTACCGGACAATCCTGTTGTTGATCCCGTTACTCAAGGTATCTCCCACACTATCTAATTCCAATCATGACATACAAATAACTACTGTAAAAAAATCCATTTTACCCGTACAACTCGATAATGCAAGATTAATTTATACGAAACATACTTTCCTACACTATATTGATTTATTACCTCTAATCCATCAATTAGAAAATGTTGCAAAAACATTTAATTCTATGAAAAATCATCTGGAAAAGGCCCAAGCCACAAATCCTATATCATACCAAGGACTTTCCGAAAATCTTCTTCTTCGTACTGAATACCTAATTCAAATCACTCAAAATAAATTAGGGAATCTTTAATTCGTAACAAAAGAGCTTTGACTAATATTATTGGTAAGGTACAAAGATGGGTATTTGGAAACCTAGATTCAGATGATGGACAACGTTACGATCAGGCAATCAATAACTTACAACAAAATCAGAAAAATATTATCAGGGAAGTAAACGAGCAAATATCTTTATCAAAAAAACTTAATTAATAACTATAACAAAACCATAACCGCCCTTGACTCTAATCAACAAAAGTTAGAACAATGTTTAAAGATATTTGATGCCGCTGTAGATTTAACAAATTATATTTCTTATCAAGGAATTTTAGCATAAATAAATCAGGATTGCCAAAATCTTATAAATTTCATTGATAACTTAAAAGTGGCCATAATGTTTGCAAAATTTAACGCTCTGCATGATGCAATAATATCAAGATCTAATCTAGAAGAAATTATAAAATATTTAAGGACAATATACAATGAAAGCGAATTACCAACTTTTAAAATTATCTTAAACTATTATCAATTTTTAGGGACTCAGGTTACTTTTTCAGGTACAAAATAATTTTTTGCTATTTATGTACCTATTTTAAAACCTCAAACATACATTTTCTACCATGTATATCTCGTTATCCAAAAATCGCACCATATTGTCCCTAAGTTCCCTTACTTGGCACGTGCAAATAAGGAAGTTCAGTTCGAAGAAAATACTTGTCCTTCATTAGAAGAAACTTTCTACTGCAACGAAGTCTTCCACCCACCGGACAACTGTGTACTTCAACTTTTGAATGGTTCATCCCCTACCGATTGCGGCACCCGTCAAGTCCACATTGAAGAATCGCCTTGTGAAGAAATCACCCAAGAAGGAGTTCTGATCATACCACAGAAGAAGGAACGAATCTTCTCGCTGTGCAAAATAGACCAATATTTCGATATAGACCAACCAAGTCTAGTCAAAATCCCAAAAAGCTGTCAAATTCAAATGCGTCCTAAGAAGCTTGTCAACGATGTGAAAATCCAGTATGGAAAACCACTCGTCCTACCAGAACTTGGAATAGCGAATTTTACGGTTGCCAAAATCTTCAAAACCACAAATTACAGTAAAATCGACTTTGGAGAAATTTATCGACTGAAAGACATTGCCAATCAACTTTCATCGATTCAAGAAGTCATATTCTTCAGTCATGTTTGGTATACTGTTAATTCTAGCATTGATCGCTGTCATTGCAATTCTTGTGCTAAGAAGGAAACCCACCATTTGCAGAAGACCAAAAGAAAACCCGAAACTTCCAGATGAAGAAAAACCTACCGAAAATACTAGGAGTATTTTCTCGTCTTAAGGAGGGAGGAGTTAAATGGTCAGCTTCCCACAGAACCTGCAGATTCAGCACGCTCCCAGGCGGATGACTCTCAGAAGCTATTGCAGAGTGTGCATCCGCACCGAACTTATAAATATTGCTTTGCTATAATCTAAAATCACTTTTACTCTATTTGCTTGCTAGTATTGTACTTAGATCCGTATTTTGTATAATAAAATTATTTTTAAAAAGCGGTTTCAGCCTTCTCAAAATATATTTCACGCGATTTAATTGCCTTCGAACCAATTTGATATATAAACGCGTCGTCTATGAGCAATTTGGTAAACCCATAAGAGCATAAGAGCATATGACGCGTTTAGTGGAAGCGTGTAAGCACTTCGATTAAACGCTATACTGAGACCGTACCGACTACCTTCGAAAACGATAAATAACGTCAAAAAAATACGGACCGGCCATGTATGTCACATCGTGGCGACGCGACGGCGTCGTGTCTAAAACAACTCAAATTTCGGAAATAAATAACTTTTTCTCCAGCCGCCAAAAAATACTGATTTTTGATGTGTGAATATCTTACGCGAAGGTATGAGGGTAAAAAATAATATAATAAACATTCTTAGAAAAAGGAAAGGAAGTTCAAAATTGTAAAATTGCTACTCATTATATAAATAAATGAAAATTTATACTTAAAAAAAAATAATCTTTAGATCCCTAAGCGAAAAAAACATAACTTTTATTGTTGAAAATAGCATCGAAAAAATTATTCGCTTTCTGAAAGGTCAGAATTGTCTGAAGTCAAGTTCGCCAATATCTGAAGGCAAAATATCCGAATACTGTTACAAACAAAAAAGTCTATTTCCAAATATTCTGTGATCATTATGTTATCCTGTCGTGATTTGAAAGTTGTAGTCTTTCTGAAAGATGATATAAATGGATCTGAGGTAAGTAGTAGATTATTCCTAATGTCCTTATTTGAGCTTTTTCTAGAAGTTTTTCTTGTGTGGTTCAAACGCCCTTTTCGGACCTCTTTATGGGCAAATCAAAAAGTTGGATAATCTCAATTCCATTAACTAGAATCTTATGAATACTGCAAGGCATATAGTACCATGGATATAATTCCCGATTTTCTCGATTCCCTCAAAATCCGTTGAAACTGCACCAACTTGATTTTTTTCCTATACACAACTCTTAAAATATTTGAAAATTTTAAAATAAGTTCTTTGTTAATGCCGGTTATGGAGGAACTTAACTCTGGGTTTTGAAAAAATCTTCTAGCCATATTCCCATAATTCGTGGATCCATAGCCTGGTTTTGGTTTGTATCACATTTGAACTTTAAAACCCTTCTGAAGTTTTCGTTTTTGGTTTTCAACAAGTTTTTTCTTTCCAGGGTCCTTAACTTGCCAACACTTTATTGGCAATATATAACAAACATTCAAAACAACGGATCCATGAATGAAGGGAAGATAGGCCAAAGTTAAGATTTTCAATTATTGTCGCCCTTTCGAAAACTTTATCTGTGTTCATCTCCTTAAAAGACGAACCGCAAATAAAGCACGTTTGCGTTGAGTTTATTCCTGATAAAGTATTGATACAGCTACCATCTAACATTGTAAAGTGAAGAATATATTGCAGAGAAATCTGTACCTTTAATGTGAATGTTTACATGTCGTATTTGTGCACATTGGTACAATACACGCCTTATGAGCTGTCTTTTTTCCATTTTAGTTCAAATCACAAAATACAAACCAAAAACACTGTCACAGACAAAACAAAAAAATATTACAACCCACTAAACCTAAAAACTTAAAGCATAACCTGTCTGCGAGTCGCAATAGAAGTGGCAGGTAGATGATCGGCCGATCCGCCGCGCCGCGCCGATCGTTATGCTCTATGACGTCAAATCGTGTTTAAATTGGCGCGGATTTAACGGCAACTTTAAAAATGTATAGAAACAAAACGGGTGATATTTAACACTTCAGATTTGGCACACCTTCTTTTATAGCGTAATAGAACAGATTATTGAAATAAAAAAAAACATGTGCAAGTTCCCTATTGTCGTAAAGTTTACGGTAATAAATTTATGAGTAAAGAGGCTAAGAGAAAATGTTGGAACTTATTTTCAAGTTTCCAAAATGGCCGCCAGGGGACGTAATAGCCATCTTAAATTTTAAAACCTGTTCATTGCAAAATTTTCTAAATTAGAGATAGTAGAATGTATTGCCATTTTAAAACCGAGATGAATTGGATTACCTTTTGTTAAATACTTTTTGCTCTATTCCTTAAAGAAAAGTGGTGGGGGTGTTCGAATATTTTCCGAAATATATGTCGATGACTTCAAAATGGCGGAACAGATCTTAATAAGCTTAGAGTCGTTGAAGAGGGTTTTTCTTAGGCTATCAACCGTCCCTTCAGTGGGGGGAGCCGCTAGAGGGCGTTTTCTTACATAACCGCAAATGTCATATTTTCTCAAAAAATTTAAATGCGTTGATATCACTTTTTAAAGACAAATGACAGCTAAATAGGAGCCTAATACGTCAATGAAAACCTCATCTCGATATTTCTTACCTAACCTAAAATATAAATAAAAAATTCAAAACATGAAATAAACTAGAATATTGGGACATGTTTTCGTTTCGTTGTTATTTAATTCCTAATTATCCTAATCTTACCACAATATATAATAATTTACTGCTAAAATACCAATTTTATATTTAAAATCTCAATAATAAGAAATATTCAGTCAATATGAGTGAATATTGCCCTTCTATCGGCACAAAATTCGAGCTTTTTGGAGAAACCAAGTAGGCTAGCAGCAATAGTTACATTACCGTTGCATTGAAAATAAAGAACGAAACATATCAAACAACCAAACAAACACTTCTACGGGTGTAAACATCATAATTTTTACAAATGTGCCACCAAAATATCTCATACCTTGTGGCCAACTAAGAATGGCCGGCTATATCTCAAAAACTAGTTATCATAGAGCGTTGAGTAAAAACGCTTAAGCGAAAATGCTGGAAGTTATTTTTGCGTTGCCCTTAGTTGGCCACCCGGTATAGTTGGAACAATTATTGCCAAAATTCAAAACATCACTAAAACTATCACTATTAATTTTGGAACAATTCAAAAGATTTTCATTAATTTTAGAACAATTTAAAACATTCACACTAATTACTAATGATATATCTGAAGACAGACTTGTACTTTCTTTTTCAGGTTGCAATATTTTTCAGGCGGTATTCTCTTTGATAATACGTGATTCTTCAATATATCCTTCTGGTACGGTACCCGAATTTTAACCACCATGTCTTTTAAGACAAGTGAGATCAGCGCCAGCGTCAACAAGGAGTTTAGCGGACCTTCTTCCCAACGAATGTCTAGTATACTTCTTCTAATTTTTTAACTTTAAAAATAGTGTTAACTCTAACAAAAATAAATTAAAACATATAATTCTCTATTTATCATAAACCGTCACACACAGACGCAGTAATTCATAATAATTCGAATCATTCTTACAAATATAAAATTTCAGCTTTCAATAGCTTCTTACATAGACTGCTACATTTTCCTCTCAATAAAGACGATTACGACAAAGAATTAAACATAATTAAACAAATTGCAATAAATAATGAATATAAACCGATTCTAATCTATCTATTAATAAACAATCTATGTAATAAAGCCATAAGCTTAGTCTATCGAACGCAAAACTTGAATAAAACATTAAATAAGTATAACCTGTTAACTTATTGTGGTAAACCTAGTGAAATAATTGCTAAAAAACTGAGGGAGTCAAATTGGAATTTTACTTTTAAGTGTACAAATACTCTAGACTCTGTAATTAAAAGTAATAAAACAAACACTCAGGAGTATATAAATTAAAATGCGATTTTTGTCCAAAAATATATATAGGACAAATAGGTAGATATTTCAGAAAATGGATTCTAGAACATACAAAATTATTCCGAAAATTAAAAACTGATTCCAATTACAGTAACCATTTAATAGAAACTAGACATTCTTTTAACGAGGACTTTGATATTTTACACATTCACATTAACAGTAAAAACATAATTTATTAGAAACCATGGAAATTAATAAACTTAAAAAGACCGATTTTTTATTGAATGATCAAACTGACCTAAACAATTCTTCCCTCCTAAATCCTTACATAGAGTCGTCTATTTGCGGCGTTATAAACAGGTATTTTTTTAGCATTGTAATATATAGTTTAGATTACTCATCATCCGAAGAAGGTACTGTGTACCGAAACAATAATTGTCATGAAGATTTAATATATCAAAACTGTGAAAAACAAAAACAAATGTGTTTTAATAAATTATTACTATATAATCATGTCAGTATTTTAATTATTGTGGTAGCCAATTAGTGCGCAATGTACACAATGACCTAAAGAAATTATACGCTCGATAGTAAATGCGTCTACTTGACAATCAATATTTATCAACAATCACCATATATCAATGATTACCTATCTTTGTTATAACGATATTTATCTACTTTCATTTAGTAATATGAATTTTACAGTTCTATAAATCGTTTTGTAAGGGCACAGAAACAGTGCTGTAATAGATGCCTTTACAGTACTAGTGCTGTAGAAAAAAAACCGGTTTTATTGACATTTTGCTGTTAAGTAAAACCACACTTCTTAGAAGACTGATTTTTGTATTATTAACAATTATTAATTATCAATTATTAATTAAAATTAATTATTATTAAATTATAACACTTAAGGTTTATTATAAACGTTAATAATACACTATTTACAGTTAGAAATTTGTATAACAGAAGTGGATGTGATATAGCTCGATTCGAATTTCCAATCATTAAATCCTTGTCTGACCCCATGATCTTCTTTGTTATTTGTTTCCTATTTTCTAAAGAATTCTCAACGTAGCCTTCTGCCGTAGAGGAGGCTTTCCAGCCCCCATGACGCTTTGACATCTGCATATCTGCACCTCCATCAACTAGAATGGTGGCTGAGGACCTCCTACAACAATGTCCAGTGTTCCCTCCGGGATTCTTCAATCCAAGTTTTGTTGCAATCTTTTTTGGTATACTGCCTAAACTATTAATTCCGACAGGCTGGGAGGTACATTTTCCTTTTCCGTAGAATATAAAAAAACCGCCTGTGAGTTGCATTAACAGGACGAAGTTTAGCATATTTTCGAAAAATGCTTAAATAGTTGACACCTGTCACATTTCCTTCAGTTATAACAAATTCTCGGATAATTTTCATTTTCGAGCATGGAATCACAATTTTTATATACAAATCATTGTATTCAATATGATCCAACATTAACTTAGTTAGCTCTTCGCGCCGATAAGCCCCAAAAATGCCGATTATCATAACAACCTTCATAAGTAAATATGTTTCATCATCTACATTACTAAGAAACTACATACGTCTTCCTTTGTAAAAACTTTGTACTTTTTGGCTTTGTAACCCTCTGAACTTCTTTTCAAAAATGCGACTAGTTGAGAAAATCTGCTTATATCTTGATTTTTCTTGACTGAAATCATAGTTCTCAACATTGAGTAGTGAGTCCGTAGTGTACCTAGACCTAGATGGTGTCTGGGACCGTTGCTTTCCGGAAAGATAACCCAAAAGGATTTTCTGAGACACCTTCTTTATTTTGTTAGATTTGCGCCAATCTTCAAACTTCTGGTACTCCAACTCAGACCGCGCCTTGAATTTTGTCGCTGCCTAACAGAGGGTAAACTTTCATCAGAATCGCTCGTTTTGAAAAGCGCTTTTTATATTTTTGGATTTGTTTGACAAAGTTTCGACAGTAACCATGCGAAAGGTAACATAAAAAACTTCATTAGTAAACTTAATAGCATGCATTTTTATTTTTAGAAATTCCTTTTGCCAAATAGTTCTATTCATAGATGAAAGTAGATAAAATTTTGTACAATATTCTTGTTGTAAATTTATGTATTACTACACTCGATTTTTTATCAAACTCGGCCGTTAACATCTCGTGTTGTAATATCAATCTTTACAACACTAATATTGTAAATAACTATTATTACCAAATTATTTGAATAACTAATTGTTGTAATTTTAATTTGGTTGGGGAAAAATAGTGTATATTATATGGACTAAAAGACAAAAGAGCTTATTTACACTCTATTTTGCATGCCCTGCGCTCAGCATCCCAACCATAAAAAATGCTCGAAAAAAATATGCACCAGTATACTATTCAATCCACATTTTCAAAATATCATTTGAAGTAAATTCGCGATGATGTCGGTTGATTATTTGCAGTAGTAGAAAAAAATATTGTAAACAACACGTTTGAAACCACAGTTCTACTAGATTGAAACATATTTTCACGCTCATGCGACTTGTGGCTCTCTTCCTCGGGTCATCAATCTATCTCATGTGAGCTAGTCCTGCTTTTGTATTAAAATTCCTTCGCCATTATGTCAAAAATAGCTTTTTATGATACCACATGCACAATGGAAAGTGTGACAGGAAAAAGAGAATGTATACGTTCGGTATGCATGCATATCACATTGCAATGTGGAATAAGACATTTATACAGGGGTTTTGAATTAACTATATTTTTATTAGACCCTTTCTATCTGTCGCTAATTGCACAAAATTAAAGCTAATTTATATGGCTCTCACATCATTAGTTTCTAGCGTATAATTAAGTTTTCGACTCTTTTAAATGCCGAAGTTGGGTGTAATGGCATAGTTTAAAGAAATAAATTATATTCCGTACCTCTGAATCCAATTGATATTTTAATGTAATATTTCACAATTTAAATACTCTCAGCGCCATCTGTAAGACTTTCCGCGGGCTATAAGTTATTGATTTTCTCATATATTAATGTTTTCTGTCATATCGTGTTTGGACGTAAAAGAAACCTGTAGATAATAAGACAGGATCAATAACTTACCTAAACTAAAAAGAAACCTACTTGCGTTATATTTTTATAGCTTGAAAAGCTCCTTGTTGATATACAGATGGCGGCACTACAGGAAAGGAGATTGCTGCATTAATGTTTGAGAAAATACTATTTTCTACAAACGTCACTAAAAGTACAATTTTTAACGCATGCTGTCAGTGCCTAAAATGTCACATGATGGCACTGGTGCTAAAAGTAATTTACTTTTAGCACTGGTGCGAAAATATAAAAATGTTTTATAACAGACTGAACTTGCCACTAACATTTTTCAGATCGCACCATCTAATGAAACGGTTGTACGAAAACTCGTATTGTTGCTTTGACTTACTATATAGGCAATAACTCGAAAGTGACTTTATTAGCAGCTTCTTCGATATCCGCAGGGATAAATTAATTTTCTTGACCACCTTCCGTGTCACGAGATTTGAAGTTAGATACTTGTCAAAAAACGGTCGAATTTTCATTACCGTAGCAACAATAACTTGATGAATAATTTGATTTCAAAAAGATGTTTTATAAATTTAATAACGTAAGAAATGTGTTGATTTATACTTTGAATGGTGTTTGTAGAAAAAATAGTGTATGATATATGTGCTAAAAGTTATTTTATTTTGTTCGAAGGGATGGGACACTCCGCCTTCGGCGTCGTGTTCCAAACTTCCCTTCTCACAAAATAAAATGCCACTTTTAGCACTTATATCATAAATAACTATTATAGAATTGATGTGGATATTTCGAATAATTTTTATACTTGACAAAATTCAAAAATGTAGTTTCCGGGAAAATTATACTCAAATTTATATATACCTGCATGTAGTTCAATTTTGTGACTGAAAAACATGGATGTGTTCGAAGAATCGATCGTTTTTTTAAACAATAATAATTAAACAAGTGATGTCAAAACATCAAATAAAAATTTGCTTTCTTTATTATTATGTTGTAGGTACTCATATATTTATAATTATTCCCACTGGATTTTTTTGCCATGTTGTTCAGTAAGTACTTGTTCAGTAAGTACCAAAGGCACTAAGTACCAAAAGCTAAATTTCGGCTCTATACAAGGGATATTAAAATAATCATGATATTTCATATAATTATTTTCCGTAAAGAGCCTCATAACTAAGGTATGAGGCTCAAACGAGGTACCCTTGATTTACATTTTAGGCTGAAACTTTAAAGCAGAATCGTATATTTTAAATATATGTTTGTACGTTGTATAACGTCTAAAAAGTACCAAATCCATATTAAAGAAAATTTCTGATATGCAAAGAAAGTTAAGAACATACATGATAGCTCACTCGTTGGACTAAAACGTTGAGAGATGTCAGCGTTTATTTTGACAAAATCAACCTTTTGCGAAGGAAATCAACTTATATTTCCATCTAACTTGTAGATACGATTAACTTGAATGAATCAAATTACTATAATCAATATCATCTGGTACTATGCCCCATGCTGATCATTAATATGATAATAACAATGATATGGTAAAATAATCATTAATATTATAATGATTAAATAATGGATTTCTATTCCTATGCAGAATATGTTGACAAACATTTGACTTATGCACAAGCACAATACAGTTCTCTCGCAGTAAGAATAACTTGTGCCAATGTTCAATATAGTGAAAGGCCTCCATGAAGAACAAGAAAGCCCGAGGGAGAAGAACAAATTCCGGATGAGATTGATGACAATTATTCTAACAGCATACGAATGCTGGTAGGTAGTTGGTAAAACAAAATGAGTTGTAGGTGAAAGTTTCAAGGAATAATTGCTTCATCAACTCCATATGTAAAAGGTACATCTCCAGATGTTTATTTTTCAGGCAAGACTTATTTACTCAAACTATAGCTTTTACAAATCCACATATTATAATAAATATTTTATTTAAAGACGAAGCTAGCTTGACAGGAGACGATGTTATCAATTCTGATAATTTACACATTTGGCATGAAGAAAATCTCAATGCAATAATACCCAGGCACCAGCAAAGATTTATGGGCGGGGATCATTGGAAGTCTTAATTGAGCATTTCGTATTGGAAGAACGATAATTATTGAAGAATGGAAGTACCAAAGCGGCTGTCCAAAGTTAAAACAAAGTAAGTACATTTATATGTGAACGGAGAAAAATGAACTTTCGACATATTTGTTCAGCCGATCAAAATAAATGCTTCTGGGAGCGGTAAGGCTTTAAATTTCATAGAAGGCGTCAATTATTTTGTTTTTTCTTATGTTTTTGGAAGACATATCAAATGATATTAAACATTAAAACAAATTAACTACACTTACTTTGATTGAATTATGTAAGGTTAGTTAACCCATCAAATATATTCTTTGAAATAACCAAACAACATCATTAGCATTATTATATATTTTTTTTTTAATAAAACGAAGGTAATATTATTACTATTATTTTCACATGAAATAAATTATTTTTTCTTAAATTACTTCATTATCCAAGTTAATATCTAAAAAATTATGTAGGATATGGCGTAATGATGAAAGTGGGAGAACAATTTATTTGGATCAATAAAAGTAGAATTTAGAAAAGTATTTATTTAACCCTAGAGCAACCAGTCTTTTATTGTGATTGTCAATTACTGTGTTCTTATTTTTTATTTTTTGATTATTTTGTTTCTATATAAAACGAAGTAACTACATTTTGCTGAAAAAAAAAACAAAGCAACTGCATCTCACAACATTAAAACGCATTAACTGCGATGTAGTTACTTTGCTTTTATCCAGCAAAATGTAGTTACTTCGTTTTATACAGGACCAAAATAATCAAAAAACAAAAAGTAAGAACACAGTCATTGAAAATCACAAATAAAAAGACATTAACTGTTAAGCAGTTACTGCCTTTCTTTTTTGCATTGTGAAGTTACGGTGTTTTAATTTTGGAAAGGCGGGGGTATGTGTGCAGTTACTGCTTTTAGCATGTATCATAACTTCGTTATTTATTCACTGGTTTGATTTGGTCTGATATCAAAATGTGCGGAAAAACACAGCAAGTTCTCTTGGGCATATAACTCAGTTTTGGAAAAAATGTCAGTTACTTCGTTTTAATTTTGGGCAGCCGAAAGGCACTAAGTACCAAAATGTAAGTTTTGTAGATATTTCATTTAAAAGGTTAAGTATCATCGCCAATGTATCCACAAAGGTTATAAGTGTATTTTTATTTCTAAGCTTTAGTAAAGTAAAATTAGATAGCACGGAGATCTATGTCCTGGATGTTTTAATTTTGAAAGAGTATAAGTGTCAAAGTTAGGTTGAGAGTGTGTATGGTTCTTTGTTTTTAAACGTTTATTGGATAAGAAATTGCAATGAACACATGAAAGTTGTGCAAGAAAAGACTAAAGGGAGGTTTATAGAACAGCAGAGAATGAAAAAGCATGCTGGGCAGACATATATTAAGAGGAAGAACAGAGAAATTCTCCCGAGAAGTTCGCTTAATCGAGAAGTATGTCATTTTACGTTATCGCTGTAGTTTAAGATTATTATGCAAGTATCCAGGTTCGCTGTAAGATCGTTTAATGAACGCAAAGTATGTTCCATGAAAATAGGAGATACTTCGTACTTCTTAACGTAAGTCTTAAATGTATTTTATTGACCTGCACCTAAATTTTGCGTATCTCTTTCAGCAGCTGTAAAAAAATAACGTATGAACAAAAGTTTCAACTGTTTGAGAGATTTTATGCTGAAAACTACAAAACACAAAGGACGTATCTGATGAGCCTAATACATTTCGTGAGGATACCAAAACATCTTCATGGAAAATATGAAGCTTACGCAGATAGCAAAAGGCAAACTTCCGTATCCAACACATTTGTAGAAAAGAAAGAAATTTTGTGCATGTAAAAGAAAGAAATTTTGTGCATGAAATTTTGTTCATGAATATTTTTAATGTTTTAGAAACGCTTGGTTGGTTTGGTTGGTTTAATAAATAAGAAAAAAAATGAAAGGTACCACATTTACTGATAGGCGTTCTAATAATAAGCCAAGCAAGCTTACGGAAAACGACGGCCAACTGATCGATTAATATATGAACTCCATCCCTAGAGATGTTTGATATTTCACATTATTCACGTGCAAAATCAGAAAAGTAATATCCCAGTTCTGATTTTAAATATTCATCGACTTTATAAACCAATTTTTTTAACAAAAAACAAAGAATCTTCTGTAAGTTATAAGGTTTAGAGAGGTGTTGAGCAGGAGGCATATCTTCATCGGTGTCATCACACTCAACAACATCTTCTTGCCTATCTACTTCCTCAAAATCTTCAATATTATCGGAAATAAAAATTGACCTATCACCCTTTTCTATTTTCTACAGCACGTTTTCATTCTTGGATACATAGGGTAGTTCAGCGGTTCTGTCATTAGTAAGTCTGTTTCTCTTTTGTGAGTGAAGATAACTATAAATAAACGCTAAAACTGCTTTCCGTGGCAGCCGAGGATGCTGGCATCATCAAAATTCGTGTCGCCACTTGTGATAATGAAGATGAAGAACAAAGTCCTTTCTACCACTAGACTCGGTTATCAAAACTATTTTTCCATATAAAGGTATTGCCAAATAATTTGCCACTTCTACAGCGGTAGTTGGCTATTTCATCTATTATTTCTTGCTCCGTTAAATTGAGTTTATTCTTTGATATATTAAGTATGCATTCTATGGCTGAAAGAATTTGTATTTCATCAAGTTCGGAACCTCGTGATTTTGGATTTAGTAATTCTGCAGCATTTTGTAGGGCTTTAAATTAAAATTCTCTCTTTTGTCAGTAAACTCCAGCAATTCAGATTTTTCTGTGTCGCTAAGTGGGGACAATGCAAAGTGGTTCTGAATTACCCCTTTAATATCACGAAATGCCTTTACAGCAAAGTGAATAGCGCCATAATATCCTTCTACAATTTTCAACCATTTGCAGATAGGTTTAGAAATGTTAACTAGAATGTATATTTGACCCCAAAATACTTCGTCATCTAATATCTACTGCTTAACATATTTATCAATCATTTGTGTAGCTTCTTGGCTGACTGCAACTCCTTGTAAACTGAGTCTAGTTCTAGTGCTGTATACACTGGTCAAAATTGAAGACCAGCGAGTTTATACAGTCAATTGTATAGCACCTGCATTTGGCTGTGCATTTCTCTTTTCTTTTTGTTTTGTTCGTAAAAGCTCATACAGACCTTTATCGATTAGAGTCGATATAGTATCGATTTTAAGAAAATCATTGCATAACAAATTGAGACCATGAGTGGTGGTAGTATTTCCGGAACTGACCATTCTGATTCAGAGGCAATAACAGTGGAATTATCACTCAAAATGATGTAGCTTGGCAGGTCACGCTTTTCCTTTGAAATGCAATTTCCAAACAATGTATTTTGTTTTCCCCATTTTAAAACACCCTAACAATCGACGCTATCAAAAAAATAAAACTTCCAAATCTTCCGAAATATACTTTACATAACGTATGCTTTGTAAAAATATTCTCTAGTAACGCATTGCGGCACTCAGGTCTTGCTTTAACAAATAATACGATATTTATGTCGACCAGGGATTCCCCTACGGGACCGGGACGCATATTTGTAAACAGGAGACGCGTCCGCCATAAGACGCGAGCCGAAGTAGAGTAGTATATAGCAGACGAGTTAGGCAAAACCGCTTGGTAAACGGCAGACGTGTCAGTTGCAAAAATGTTTGCGGAATCAAGAGCTGTATAAAGCAGATGAGTGAGATGGATTTTTGTCTGAAACGTCTGTTATTTACTAAAACTTTTTAATAAGATATTTTGTGTTATTTTGAATTTCTTGCGATAATTTAAAATACTTCTTGGTGTACTTACCAAAACCTTAGTGGATTATACTTGTAAAAATAGATGTTTTCTTATTTTCTAAACATAAACTTGCTATTCTTTGTAGATATTAGACAAAAACTGCAAGTTCTAAATGCTGAATATAAGTATGTATTTGTTAAATTAGGTAGTATACAAGTAAGTAGAACAGGGTTTTGAGTTTGAAACACAAGATACCTATTTTTTTAGGACAAAACACTTTGGAAAATAGACAAACACCCATAGGACATTAAAATAAATAAATAAAACTGTATGATTAAGGATTAAAAGTCTCTAGGTAGATAATTAATTTAAAATAAGACATTTTTGGGCAACTCATATACAGGGTTGTTCAAAAGTTCGGAAAATAAAACACAAAAAAAAATACAATGTTACAATATTTTGGGCAACCTAAAGTTAGTGTCGCTTCATCTTAACTTCAAATGCGTTCTGTACAGCATACATCAAGTTTCTTCACGAGTGAGCAGATTGCTTAAATATTTCTCTAAATTTTTATGGGAACAGTTTTCAGAGAAATTTCGGTTGGCTTCGTTTAGTTCTTTTTCGGTTTTAGAATGTAAAATTTCCTTAAATAAGGAGTAATATTTTTGTGACAAATCTCGTGGAATTCCGTTTTTCGCCGTTATAAATCCATTTCAAGGCCGCCTTCTTTATATGAAAAATGCATAAGAGCAATTTTGGTTCTGGCCAATGTTTTCTTAGCACTTTCCTCTCTCCTAAATCGTCATCTGTCAAGATAACTGTCGGTCGAATTTTTTATAGCATTATTTCTAGCAATCCTTCAATTGCAAGAACAAATAGATCATTTTTTTGTCAATTAGCTAAAATGCTTCCAACGGGTAATCCTCCCGCCGCACTTTGTACCACAAACAAATTTTTTTTGGTCATATATTTTATGGTCATAAACATCAATTACCGGATGCATCGACAAACATAATTTCATTTGCTTGTGGTATCTCTAATGCACGTTGCATAAGTGGTGTACAAATAGCTGCAGCATAATTATACTGTAAAGTTATTATTTCAAAGCATAGGCCAGTTTTGGCTGTATGAGAAGCCAATGTTTCCTCCAACTTGAGCAACATATATGACGCCTTGCGGCCTTATTTGAAAATAAAATTAAAAATTCCTATGCTATACTTACTTCATACTCCAGTAAACAGCAGACGTATCAGGCGAACTCTGGCGGACGCGTCTGCTAAATATTAACATTCTTCGGACATGTCGAAATTTACCGAAGGGATAACGCGTCTCCTGTTTACAAATATACGACCGGGACTTCGCAGGCGCCAGCCGTAAAAATCCAATGTTACCAATAAGTTAGTGAATCGTGGAGCTCGGTATATTCACTATATATGTTTTTGTGAAAATAGTTCTATAGTAAGTTTAGTGCTTATAGGGTTACAAAATATGAATGATGTATTAATAAACATCGGATTTGAATCGTTTATGAAAAGATTTATTTTTTTTTTTTAATATTTTGTAATATTCCCAATATTTCCGAGACACGTTCGGAAATTTCACACTAGCCTCGACTATTTTGTTAAACCTGGGGATACATTTGTCGAACTCTAACCATACTTTTATGTGTATGTGGTATGAAGGGTGAGTGGTGTAGTGGACGTGGAGGTAATGAGGTAGGATCAACTCTCCTCAAACTTTTATCTAGCAAAAAAACATTTGCTACTGTAGAGTGACAACCGAGGTGACAACTGTGCGGGACAAAACAAGAACAGAATGGTAATATTTGTTTTAGTGTTCTTTGCTCTTCATCAAGTTTTTGAGACAGTAGAGTGCAACTTTCTAATAAGTGGTCACAATTTTATGACCTGTAACGGAGACTTCGCTCTCTACAAAAGAAAGCGTGTTATAAAGGCAATAGTGCCAAATGATTTACATAATGTAATAACTTCTGCAAAATATGATCCGCCATTCGAGGTTATTGGCATATCTGTAAACGAATTTTGGGATGTAAAAGAAGCTGCTGACACATTTCTCAACACTAAAGCCCTAAATATCAGTAAGCAGTAAGAATAATGATTGATCATAAAAATACAACATTACTTCATATAAATAAACCTTTTTCCGAATTAGAAGCCTGGCAAAAAAACAATATATTAAAGAAAGGAAAAACCACTGAAGATCTAATATCTGCAAAATAAGATTACCGCTAATAAAAAAAAATTCTATCGTCCATGATTCCTTACCTGGAACATTCTGAACACCAAATATTTTATAGACTTCATAATTTAGAAGAAGAAAGTTTGGGGCCAGGCAGCAGCTCAACTCACCTATAATTAGAACTTATATCTTTTAAGTTGTGAGGCACATAAGACAAAAATTTAGTTTTGGCTTATAACCTTTGCAAGTATTATAGTTTGGCACTTATTCACAATCAGTAGAAAAATAAAATGTTGCTTTCTAAAATTGTTTTCTTAATTATCTCAGATTTATGAATACGGTTCTTAGTGCCTTTGGTACTTCTCAATTTCAATTGGTGCATTGTATTTATAATGTTTACAACAAAGGTTAAATAACCTCTAAGAAACTGTTTTGTCTCCAAATAGAAGATCAGGTGTGGTCCACCAGTTTTTAGTAATTTAATGCCTTGAAAATTAAGAGGTATTTTCAGCAATTATTAGATGGGTTGAAGCGAACTGTTTTCATGGCCACCAAGATCTTCTAACATAAAACCGTTAGATTTTTATAATTGGGGCATCTCAAAAGTTTTGTCAATTCCACGACACTAAACACCACGGAAGATTTTAATGCTTGAAAGGATAACCCGTTACTGCAATTTCTGTTCTATAATATATACGGATAAAACGACTTTTAAACATTTTTTGAACCTCTCTATGAAATCTGGAGTCATTAGAAGATTCAAACAAATAAAAACTGCAGTGTTTTCCAAGTAATATACCAAATTCTCACCCAACACACTTTCAGTAAAAACAACCTTTATTTTGAAAGAACAAATGAACATCTCGCGGGTATTTGGCATAGACACCGTCTTGTTGACATTGGGCACAAGGCAGGGCATTATTGGGCCGGATGGGCCCTGTTGATTCATTCTTTGCGCTCAATAAGAGGTTATTCAATATTTGTGTTAAAGTTGCCGGGGGCCGGCTATTGTGTTTCTGTCACACTGCCCGCTAGTAATCAGTATTATGAGAAACGAGAGGAGATAAAATATAGTTTTTCAGAAGAGCTCTAGATATGTAAAGTAATTATTACAGTTTTTGAGTTAATATTAGGATCAGCCGAATCTCCTAAGCGGAATTTATACTAACACGTAAACTCCTTAGCTGATTTACTTACTCGCTCATTCATCAGGATCCAGATGAAGAACATAGATACAAATTGCTTCTAGGATATTGACAAGGAAGAGATTTTTCAAAACTCAAGCTGGGGAATTTAATCCCGGATTCCGTAATCCCGCATTATATAATCCGGTGATTAAATTAATAAATCTAGAGATTATTTAATTGAGTTAAAGAGCCGCTTTCATCTAGTTTTGTTATTTCGTGAACTCCGACGAGATATTTACTAAATTTAGTTTTAGCTTTTTTCCTTTAACGTGCACAAACTTGATGAAAACGGTATTGATTTATTTAACTATCTTAGGGGAAAAGACATTTTAAGTTTATAAAATTTACTTTTATTCTATAAAAAAAACCTGTTGGTGTCTTCTCTTTGTTTTATTTTCTCATAGATATTATAAAATTAATGAAAAATGAAAACATTAATTTAGCTAACATTTAAATATTTTCATTGAAGTTAATATTCAACTATATCACTATTTTTTAATATTTTTTATTATTCAACTTTTTTCTAAACAAATTTCTTTTTTGTTAAATAAGCACTAGCTGCACTTGTTATACCGTTAAAAAATAATTATATACCGCAACATGTATTCAAAGATTCAATCTCGCACTGAAAAATTTTTTAAGAAAATGATTTTCTATTTTTAAAGAAAACGGCTCATTTTTATGAAAAATATTTCGGGGAAAAGTTTCTCGTTTTTTACCTACAATGGCGCAAGAAAACTATTCTGGTTTTTTTTGTTTTCGAGAAATTTTAATTTCTTTTTTCGTGAAATTAGAATAAAAGTTTTCACTAAAACAAATCATTTTCCTTTAATCAGTAAACGCGTTTTTTACATGTCCCGCAAACGCAAACGAGTATATTGATTAAAGAAAAACAGTTCGTCTTAGCACAGATTACCTAGAACAGATGCGAATCCTTTAATGTTTTTGCTATACTACGCTTTCGTGACCTTGGCCGCTTGCGACTTCCTGTTCGAGCCCCGAGCGACAGGGTTCAAAAAGTTTGTTGCACCAGCTACATAGTTTAACCGGCCGTAAAATGTGATGAGGATGTTTTGCATCATCGGTTTTGATTTGATTAAAACAATTCTAAATATGACTATGAAAATAGATTGTTTATTTTAGAGTCTATTAAAACATGCGAATAAGGTATATGTCGAGATTTAATTGATTCAAAAACATATATCCATCTTTAACATTAATGACTACTGTGACAATCACTTTTTCTAGTTATTCATTCAAAATAAAATCAGTGAGACCATTTCTTGGGATAAAATGTAAATTTTCCTATGGGTTTTTCCTTTTTAACAACTTTAAAGGTGTCTGCATATTTTATGTTATAAAATAGTCTTAACCTAATAGATAATTTAGTTACATAAATAAAGGGAGCCCTAACATGGATGCTTATTTATTTATTTATTAAACAGTCATGCACAAAAACTTACAAATTTTTACATCGGCACAATAATTATGGTGGACGACATCCAGAAACAATTCAAAAGTCAGCTTAAACTAAGTAAAAAAAAATTAAATTTTCAAATTTTTAGCAGTTAAAAGACAGTGTCACACCTCCAAATCAAAGGCATTCTCAACATCCCTATCCAAAAACTCCCTATAGTGATAAAATACCTGGCCTAACAGATACTTCTTAACTGCAGACCTAAATCTTGGTGTTGTTAGTTCCCTTACAGAGGCAGGCAGCTTAGTCTAATAAAATCAATCCTGACATTGTTGCGGTGCCTAGTATCATGTTGGTCTCTATCACCCAGAGCCCCAAAGTTATGCAGATTATGATGCATGTACAGTAGGCATTCATAAATGTATTGTGATGGGACCGTTAAAATTCGAAAATCATGATAAAACTGCCTAGGGTCCTCGCGGTATCCCACATGAGCCAGAACTCTCACTGCCCCCCGCTGTAGACCAAAAACTCTTGAGGCATGTGCCGAATGTCCTCACGCCAACAGAGCAGAGCAAATAACAGAATGGACCAGATCATAGTACGCCATTAGGGCGACCCTTAGGTTGGCAGTTCTACACAGATTTCTAAGTACGTATATTCCAGTCGTAATTTTCTTGGAGATATGATTTACATGGCACTCGAAAGTAATTTGGGGTCAAATATGACTCCAAAAAACTTTATCTGAGTAGAATTATTAATTTCCTCATCTCGTCTTAAGGTAACAGTTATATTTTCGGTTTTGGATTGATTGAGAAAAATGCTGTTGGCAAGAAACCAGTCACCTAGACTCTCGGCACAGTCAATAACCTCACACAAAGCGCTGAACTAGCCATTAGCCACCAAGAAGCTCGCAGCTCATCAGCATACTATGTCACCTCACTGTGATGCAGCGCAGAATTTATATCATTTATAATTATGAATAGCAGAGGTCCCAGTATGGAGCCTTGAGTGACCCCATGTTTTATCACCCTACTATCCGCGCTCAATCCATCAACACTTGTTATTTGCCGCCTATCTGTGAGATAGCTTTGTAGGAAACCGCAAGCACACCGGGCAACACCATAATGCCTCAGTTTGGCCATGAAGGTTATATACTTTATTTTTTGAAAATAAGTTTCGGTAACGTTTATCTCTAGAGATATTTTATCAAACTCAATTACAAATATTTTTTCTAGTTTAGAAACAAAATACATAAAGCCTTCGTTGGGTCGCTTTAATTTTCTCAAATAATTGTTTTAGAGTCGTATCCTTTGAAATGTGCAAATAAGAATGACTTCTCTAAAGTTTCTGCTGCATTAGAAAATTAAGAGGCATTCTTTACTTTCTAAATCATTTTGCAAGAGATATCCACACACATAATTAAAAGTATTTTGAAGTGTCATATTTTCACGTCGATAATCATAATCTGGCAGACTAATTGTTGCTTCTAAATTTGGAGTATTTTCGTAACTTTCATCTAAAATCTAATTAGTATCTCGATCGATAGATAACTGTTGGTATAAGAGAACGTCTAACTCTAAATAGTCCTCACAATTCATATGATGTAAATGCAAAAAGTTTTGGCAAAATAATTTCCTATATTATGCTCTTTCAAACTGAATCGGAGTAAGATTTACACAATTCCCACTTTGTTGTCGAATACTCCCAAAATAGTTCTCTAAACGGTCCTGAAAATTACTAAAGTAAATAAACGAACAAAACGAGGAAGAAAATTATCAAAATATGTAAAATTTGTTGTCTAGAACACTTAGCAACGCAGAAACATATAGGTTAAAGCGGCCGTGGCACGTCCATTTAGCTTGAGTACACATAGAGTGCCTGACTATATAAGTAGGCGCCAGCATTCTTAGCAACCAGAAAAACTTCGTCCCCCGCGTAATCGTTAAAGGTGCGCCCAGACCTGTGACAAGACTACGTATCGTGACACCGTCGCGAACCTTGTCGCGTATAGTCTGGACGGTACCCCGTAACCGCAACGCGTGACATCGCTGCGTTTACCACGTGCCATCAGTCCGTTCCATGTCCTGTCGGTCTTTTAGCGTCGCATCAAAGGGATGCTACGCCGATTGGTTCAACAAGTCTGGAAGGGACCGCGTATCATCAGAACGTTTTGCATATTTAATTGAATTTTAACCATTGTAGCGGCTGTTTTTGTTTCGAATTAGTATTTGTTTTTTTAATATCAAGATGGAATGGGAACAGGAAACAACGTTAACATTTATAGAATTACGCAATAAATGATCTATAACCATGCACGCTGCTGCTGCAATGTCCATGATGACCGACTGTTTTTTATTTAAATGAGCGGAACGCTGTTAACGGGACTATGATACGCGGGGATGACAGGCGACGATGACACGCTTCGAAGTTCGCCTCGTCATGAAAATGTTCGCGATGCTGTCACGTCATGGGGTTTTGTCACAAGTCTGGACGCACCTTTGGCTTTCGTATCTGTTCTAAGTAATCTGTGGTTTTAGTGAATAACGTTTCAGAGAAAAGTTCCTCATTTTTTTAAGACAAATGGCACATACAAACTTCTATTCTGATTTAACGAAGAAAATAGGTTGATATATCTCAAACAGAAAAGCAGGGAGACTTTTCTAGCGCCATTCCACATAAAAAAAAACGAATAACTTTTCTCCGAAAAATGTTTCACGAAAATTAGCCGTATTCCTTAAAAATCGAAAATCATTTATTATGTAACGTATAACTGTTTAAAAAAACATATTTATTTTTTATGTAACGGAAACTTTTATAATTTTAAATTTTATTTAAGTTATGCTCATGAGTTTTTCATTATATTCAATAAATAGCCAAAGAAAACAAATCATTATTATTTCAGAATCTATGAGGCTGCGAGAAAAAGTTGGCATTATATTTTTAGGTAGACCTAAGGGAACACATTATGAACAACATGACTGTTTTGAGTGATCGATATTTCCAAGGCTATAGCTATGACTTTTTTAAACGTTCAATTTTCAGTATATTTTTATATTAAAATTTTCAACAAATTTTAATTAAATTTTTTTTCTCTGGAAGTTGTATCCTTTAAACAGATTCCCAACTCTAATTAATTTTTAGCATTAGTTTAATTGCAGGACTGTTTTCTTGAAAAAAAAACCTACCGCGAATCGCGTGGCTGACCCTTTTAGCCCAGTTTTTTATCTTTGAACAAGCACAAATTGATGGCGATTTTTTTTTATATAAAAATGTTTCCCCTTTGGTGCCCCCTTTATGGGTATATGTCAAGCTTGGCGCAAAATGGAATAAAATAAGGAAAATGTTTTAATACGTTCTGAGAAAAATATAAAAACAGTATTAGTCTCGAGACTTTTATGCAAATAGTGAGATTCGATCTCGTACTGAAGAAAATTTTAAGTTTCTATTTTTAGAGAATATACGTCTCATTTTTTTGAAAAATATTTTGAAAAAAATTACTCGTTTTTTACGTACAATGGCACTATAAGAGTATTTCTGCTTTTTACCTTTTTGAAAAATTTTAACCTCATTTCTTCGTTAAATTTGAATAAAAGTTTCTAAGCGCCACTCGTCTTAAAAAAAAAGAAACTTTTCTCCGAAACATTATTCACTAAAACAAACCGTTTTCCTTTAATCAATAAACTCGTTTTTTGAACCTCCCGCAAACCCAAAGGAGTATATTCATTAAAGAAAAACAATTCGTTTTAGTGAACAACGTTACAGGGAAAAGTTTCTTATTTTTTAAGACCAATGGCGCATACAAACTTCTATTCTGATTTAACGATGAAAAGAGGTTCATAACTCTCAAACAAAAAAGCAGGGAGAATTTTCCGCATAAAAAAGCGAGTAACTTTTCTGTTTTCTCCAAAAAAAAAAATTGCACGAAACACGGCTAGTTCCTCAAAAATCGAAAATAATTTATTATGTAACAGAAACCTTTATATTTATTTATCAAAATTTATTTATTTTTTATGTAACGGTAACTTTTATAATTTTATTTAACTTACGCTCATGAGTTTTTTATTATATTTAATAAATAGCATAAGCAAAAAAATCACAATTTTTTCGAATCTGTGAGCAGAAGCGCCGAGAAAAAGTTGGCTTTTTGGATAGACCTAAGGAAACACATGACCAGACATGACTGTTTTGGTTAGCTGGTATTTCCAAAGGCTATACCTAGTTTTTTTTAAAACGCTCAATTTTCAGAAAATTTTTAATTGAATTTTTTCTTTGGAAGTTGCATCCTTTAAACAGATTGTCAACTCTAATTCATTTTTAGCATCAGTTTTAGTGCACCTAACCAGTCGTTTTCTTGAAAAATTTTACCGCGAATCGCGTGGTTGACCTTTTTTGCCCAATTTTTCATCTTCCGACAAGCACAGATTGATGGCGAAGTCAAATTTTTATTTTATTTGAAAATAAAAAAGGTTCCTTTATGGTGCGTCCTTTATGGGTATAAGTTAAGAGTAGTGGCTGTGTGCATGTATGCATCATATTAAATGAAACACTTTGTATGCCATGTAAAATTTTAATCCAAAAAGAACTTCCTATAGAAGCGTAACAGAGCGCTTTCGGCCTAAGCGATCATCAGTGTTACTTGTCATTGGACCTGAAGAACATATCAACGAAGAGAAAACAAACAACACCCACAAACAACGGCCACTTCACAGTCAACAACACAAGTCACATTTTCTAAAAGGTTTACATAATTCGACATTAAAGGCCAAAACGATGCCTAAACCACGCTTGTTATGGAACGACCGAGCGTGGTTTAGGCATCGTTTTGGCGTAATACCTTTTAGAAAATGTGACTTTTTACTTGTTGATTGTGATGTGACCGTTGTTTATGGGTGTTGTTTGTTTTCTCTTCGTTAATATATTCTTCAGGTCCAATGGCAAGTAACACTGATGATGACTTAGGCCGAAAGCGCTCTGTTTTGATTAAAATTTTGCATGGAATACAAAGTGTTTCATTTAGCTTTATGGGTATAGTTCAAACCTGATGAACGTCGGCACGGTATAATAGATATCATTCTTTTAAATAAAATGTTTATTGCGTTTTTAATAAACTAACCATAAACATATTTTTAAATTTATTTGCTACAAAATATTGGTGTTTAACACAAAATAGTATGTTGAATTGTTGAATAAATCTTGTCTTAAAATACTGTCGCGAGTATTCGTGATGACAGTTCTTTTAATTTTTTCTTAATGCCTCCACCAGTCTGTCATCATACGTTTGAATCGCGATGCCACGCCTTACTCAGCGTGTAGGGGTATAACTCCGATGGTAGTACGGGATTCTTTACGTAAGGTGAGAAGCGAAGATAAAGAAAGCACTTAAAAAAACAATAAAGTATACTAGATAAACTAAATGAGAAAAGATTAACAATGTGTATTGGTCAAAGACCCAACGATAGAGTTTTAACAGCGTTTACTGCTCAGAAACTTAATGAGACTAGCCTATACCCAATTATTAAGGTGCGCATGCTTTCTCGACTTGAGGTATGTTTTATGAATTGTTTATATAGGTATCTAAGAGCACTTGGACACTACACTTTGAACTACTTGACAGACTACTTAGAAACTTCACTCGAAGAACTTTGACAGACTCGACTTTTCTACTGTGGTTAATGAAACCCTAGTCTTAGCAGTCGATGTGGCTAACCAAGTACTAGGTTTGGGGTAGGAAAAGGATTATAACTTTAGCAATCGTGTGACTAACCAAAGAGCGGATTGAACCAAAAGCAGTCATGTGACTAACCCTGGAGCTGGTTTAGGTGAGACCAAAAGTCTGACGAACTGAAGGTTTGCCAGTGTATTTATATTAGAGAAATTGCTGATCATTGCATGCTTAAGGTTCATAATCGCTCCCGTTGACTGCTCGCGTTGTTTATAGTTTGCTTTTAATGTTTATTAAATAATTCCCAAGTTCAAGTTCAAACTTGGGACAGGGTGATAATTAGTTTAGTAGCTTATGCCTTTTAGTAGATTACAATACAAACAAGCTGAGTATTTAAATAAATAAATGATTATTTAAGCTAAGTAAATTCAACATGAAAAGAACCAGATTATGTGAGAATTAATAAATATTTATTTATGGTACGTATACTATATTGGCCGGTCGAACAAAATAAATAGCATCTATTCTAGAGAGATTCCTTCAAAACCAATAATAATCACTTCTAAGAATCGGCCATATGACAGCAACAGCAACGTGGAGGTAGGTTTCCCATAACTTAACAAAAGCTTTTATAGGTAGCCTCCATAACACTGGTACTGATTAAGGCCGAAATATATTAACGTATACATGGGCGTAGACAGGGAGGGGCCAGGGGGGCCATGGCCCCCCCTGGGAATTTTAACCGACTCATGACTTTTGTGTAAAAATTGGGCGTGGCTCCCCAAAAATGTCCGCTTCAAGTGCCTCTACTGCGGCCTTGTCTACGGCTCGCCCCCCCTGAGAAAAAATCCTGTCTACGCCCATGGTACCATAAAATAATGATCACTCCATGAGGCACCTCGAAAAGGCTTCACAAACAATGTCGATATCTGGACTCCTGATGGCCGGGTCTATGGCGTAAAAGGAAAAGAGAGCCCGGATCTCTAACCAAACGAATTTTGACACCTTGACTTCCGAAACATTGTTGCCAACTTAACTTATGTGAAATAGCGAGCCCAAGTGCATGAGGAACCATCTAACGTCATAGATCGGTTAATCGAACTTCTGATCTAGACCATACTCGTCAAGCAACAAGTAAATATGCGTTTAAAAAGTCCGCAGAGAACCGTTCCGTGGGAACGATCATTTAGAAGCTGTCTAACTGCCAAAATTGTATGTGCCTGACCCTCAATAAATGAAAATACGAAACCTCCTCGAAGCACAATTAAACACATTTAGATCGAAGAAAAGCTTGTGAGCATTTTCCCGAGTGAATAAAAGAGAGTTCAAGCGTTAAAATCTACGAAGACAACGGTTAGCAAATTGAACTCCACAACCAGAGCCTTTGAACCGTAAACTAGTCGAACACATACTGCTCAGAAAGGGACAAAAATCCGACCTGATGCTATTATTATATCATAAGCAGCGAATATATTATACTAAGACATACATATAAATATAGAAAGTATATTCAATAACTTACAAGGTAATGTATTTTATGAGCTGTACATATATTGGAATAATCAAATTTAAATTATGTTTGCAAATAAAAATAAATATAAACTTAGCAAAGCTGTAGCATTTGTTTATGCTGAGATATGAAAATGCTACAGTTGATGAAATAAATGACTGCATGAATGCATAGAAGCCATTTATATAGCACCACCAGATCCAGCTACTCTTACTGATGAGGACTAGAGCGGAAACGTTGATACTTTGAGGAGGCCTCAGTTACTGGCTGATGCGGAAGTTTCAACTTCTACGGGAATTACACTAGAAGAGTATATTTCCATGGATGAGACACAATCTGGGAAAGAGTTGTTCGAAGTTGGCGTTTCTCCGATCAATCATGTAAATATGTCACAAGCTCACACAGTATCAGTTTTATTACAATATTTACCAATGGGTAATTTCAAATGGCTCGCGGAAGATGAAATTCAAAGTTTAGATTACATGAATATTGATAAAAAATCAAAAACCAGATACGTTTTTGAAGTCGATCTAGAGTATCCGGAAGAATTGCAATATGTGCATAACGAGTTACCTACCCTTTTGCCCGAAATCCATCGAACCACCTGGATTTCAGGAGATTTGACCCATGCCTAAAAACCATTTCCTAAAGCAGGTTATTCATCGTTTCAAAACAAACCTATTGTTGACTTATTTGAGATGTTTCGACATGAAGAAATAATATTATATCTGGTAGAAGGGACAAATAAGTATGTCCTCCTCAAAAAAACACCAGATCGAGAAGTGTCGCCAAAGGAAATTAAATGTTTTATTACCATATTGATTGTTAGCGACTACAAGAATCTACCAACTAAACGAATCTATAGGTAACAGGGTCTTAGCACCAGAAACAAATTGGTAAATAATTCGGTGAGACGCAGAGATTCGAGCAAATTTAGCTACCAATGAAAACATGGATAAAGGTAATAAATACGCTCTGGAAAAAAATCCAAACGACAAGAGACGGCGTTATACAGGAAGATCTTGTAAGAGCTCAACACTTACCCAATACAGAAAGTGTGATGTAGTCCTGCGCATTGATTGTTTTGTTTCCTACCACACACAAAATATTGAAACAAAATGTTAAATATATAGTTTTAATTTTTTTGTATGATTTTCAATAAATTACTTTGCTTTTGTATATACATATTTTAGTCCCAGTAGTTCCTAGCGTTACATATATGTAACTGAAGGATCTAAAAATCTAGTTGAATCAATGACTTTTTATACATTTTAACAATAATTTAAACAAAAAATACCAAAATTAACCAAAAATCGGAAAAAAATAATATGTACACTAATGGGTGTGTTTCAGGTGGCATGAAAGGTAGTTATCCGTTACAAAAAAAAATTAAAATGCATAAAATTTCCTTTCTTCAAATTTTGATATACAATAATATTTCAGAAAAGTTTCTAACGCTTTTTAAATATTTTTGTATCTCTTTTTTTATACTTTTGGAATGGCTATAAATCATAGCTATAATTTTTGTGCAACTATGAAGTCATCGGGGTATGCATCCAAGGCCTAAAAACCCTCTTTCCTTAATCTTTAAAATTAGACGCATTTAGATACCGAAAACATTTAAGGAGATTCATTAATTATGCGCTAATTTAATTTGGCTGATCGATATATTTTACTGTAATATAAAAAACAATACGGATTCACAACAAATCATTTTTAATTCGAAATCAAGTGGTGGCACCACTTTTGTTCCTATTTTCTGCTGGCATAGGGATTCAAGGGCTCTCCAAGCCCTTCGATCGAACACAGGGGTGCATAAGCGAAAATTTAAAAATGTTAAGATTTAAGTGCCCTTAAGCGTTATGAACCCGGTCTGATATTAAAAGATAATTTGAATTCTTAGTTTCATATTTAATAAGCGCAAATGCAGTTGCGAAGTGTAATCATTGCTAGCAATTAAAAAATGGTTAGCTTTAGTAGAAGATATAAATTTTTTGATAGTATTGCTTTTATTGCGTTTTTTCCTTGATCCAGTAGTATCTAAAATTAAATTGCAGCAGTATTTTCACGTAGCGCCGTATTTGTAACAAAATTAATTGCTTCCTGTCAATCTAGAAGTTTTTGGTGTGACGTGCTGCTTTGATCTAAATTAAATATATGGGTCAGGTAAACAGCAGAAAAAATAATAAGCAAAATTATACCAAAGAATGCTCAGGCACGATTTCGTATTTACACCTCGATTCTATATAGTAGAAGTATAACATATAATGCAGGCAACAATCTTGAGAAGCCCAAAGCATTTTTATTCAAAGTTGCATGCATAAGAGAGTAGTTTCTTCTTCTTCTCCTTCTTTTCTCTCTCGTGTCATTGATTTGGTGGTCTTCCTGGGACTGTCAGTGTATTTAACATGATTTCTTTCGTCTATTTTTCATCAAACTTATCATTTTCTGTATTTCGAATGTTTAGCCTATTCTATTATCAAAGTTCCTCCTTCCATCATGTTTGGATTGATATCAGTGCCTGCATTTCAACTGGTCCAAGGAGTCATTTGGTTATGAAAATTTCTCCTGTACATTTCCTTGTATAGCTCATTTATGCCCTGGTGAACGCCTGCCTCGTAAATTTTGGTTTTATTTACATTTTTGAAAATTACGGCAGTTTTGGTTGTTGTTTCAGTGAGAAAAATGAAGCTAATAGAAAATTTTCTTGGTTTAAATCGAATAACCTTAAAGGAAAACATTTTTGTAATTAAAATATTTTTATATCCCCTATAACATGGACTTATTATATATTTACTTTTTCTCGAAATTTTATTTTAGCCTTTAATATATTAAATAATTATTATATTTTTCTGTAGCTATTTGATAGCTTTGCAACCGCAGGACTCTAAGGAATATAATATTTGTTTAAGATAATTTTGTAACGGTTAATCAGCCACCTGTTAATCCCTAAAATATAAAAACGGTACCTTATCCGTTATAAAATGTAACTTTTAAGCTTTAAAGGAATATATGCTTATTTCGCTACACTAAAATTTTAATTCAATCGCAAATGATTTTCGACATTTAATATTTAAGTCGGCAGTGACATCTGTTCACGATTGGGTTTATTTCGTGCGAATAATAATTTTTAAGAGTGCTAGTTCGCTATTTTGTACCTACAATTCGTGAATTTAATTTACTATAGATTATTTTATTTAATATAGAGTATTTTTATTACTTTACGCTACGTGGTTTATAGTGGCAACATAATTTTGTCCAACGTCTTGAATTTTGAATGCGAGATGATTTATCTTGTGTTGAGACGTTGACGGGTGAGATGTGTAGGCATTACTACTTGAAGATCGCACCGTGATGATTAAATCATCTGCAACTGTTTCAATTTATTCGTCTACTATCCAGTATTTCTCTTCAATACAACCAATGAGTTCAAAGTATGATTTTGCATTTTTCCGCTGATATTGTGTCAATTGCTTCTAATGTAAATTCACTTAAATCATTAATTGAATATTCGCTGGTATTTGCTTTCATATATGCCTTTTCACTACTGCCCATGCGAACTAAATGTTAATTTACTTATGATTTCGACTACGGCGTCAATTATAAAGTTTCTTTCTATCAAAAGATCAAATTTAAAAGCCAGATTTTATAGAGTTGATACATTATTTTGCGTATAAGGGTCATTAGTCACGATTGATTTTGGATAAATGTTAGGTAGAAGCTTCTCTATAAGCCATTTTCAAAATTATCCCTCTTCACCTGCCCATGATAATCTACAGTTGTTAGTTCTGAATGAAAAACCAGAGCATCACCTGGAAGGGAACATTTGTTCACTGTCATATAATTTTTACCCAGGTCTTGTCTAGATACACAGTATTGCGTCCTTCCTAGTTTTATAACCTTACAGTCGAATGATACTTACACGCCAGCGAAAAATACTTGGTCTCTCAATGAGCACTTTTTTATTTTGGTTCTTGCAAGAATAAATCCCCTTGACCGTAAAAGCCGATTTTTTTTTTGTATGGCAGTGGCACACACACTAAAGGGAGACCCTATGGCGGTGTGTGTGCGAAGATGTTGACTGACACGGCTCTTGAATATTTGTAAGTTGTAATTAGTGGGAAACAGATGTTCTGGGAGTGAGTTCCACAGTGATGCAGTGCGCCAGACAAAGGAGTTCTTGTAAAGCGATGTTCTAGGAGTTTCCAGTTGTACGACGAACTGATGCGCTCTTGCCGTCTGTCGTGACTGTCTGACAGGAGCTGCCAGGGGCGGGATGAGGCGGGCCAAATCCTGGGAACATCTGCCGTGAAGGTATCTGTAAAACAGAGATATCTCGGCTACATGTCTGCGGTGTTCCAGACTATCTAGATTCCGGGTCAACTCCGGGTCGCCGACGAGACGCACTGCTCTCTTCTGTATGGAATCCAGCAGCTTTAGGGTGTGCTTTGGTGCGGAACCCCAGATATGTGAGCAATATTATAAGCACGGTCTTATTTGCGCTTTGTAGAGCAAGAGCAACTGCTGCGGTGTATAGAGTTTTTTGTTGCGAAATAGCGCACCAAGCTTCTGGGAGGCTGATTTTGCGATGTTAGCAACGTGGTCATGCCAGGACATATTGCTGTTGACCGAGATACCCAGCAGTCCGATTGACGAGGATGAAGGAATGGTCGACCCTGCCATAATAATGTCAGGGCCCGCTGTATTGGCCCTCTTGGTAAACGTGGCTGCTTGGGTCTTTGCTGCATTGAACTGGACCAAATTTCGGTCGCCCCAAGTTTGAACTTTCTCCAGGTCTTGATTAATTGCTGTAATCTGCTCCTGTCTGCGGTGATGAGTCTCAGTCGCTGGTAAGGGTTTTTCTGATGTAAAGTGGGAGACAAGGGTACTGTCATCTGCAAAACTGTAAACAAACAGGATTATTTGTTTCGGTCAGCAGGTCATTAATATAGATGAGGAACAGAGTTGGTGAAAGTATTGCGCCCTGAGGCACGCCCACGTTGATGGTGAATGAGTCCGAGATGTGTCCATCGACTGCAACGTGCAGAGATCGGCTCTTAAGGAAACTGGCAAGCCAGCTGCAGAGAGAGGCTGGCAGTCCGAATGACGGTAGTTTGCTGAGCAGTCCGTCATGCCAAACTCTGTCGAATGCCTTTGAAATATCCAACGCAATCGCTCGAGACTCTCCGTAGTTCTCAATTGCCCTACTCCATATATGAGTGACATAGGCCAATATATCTCCTGTCGATCTCTCTTTGCGAAAGCCGTATTGATTATCGCTGATTATTTTGTTGTTCTCGAGGTACTTGAGCAGTTGCTGATTGACTACACGTTCCATGACTTTGGAGATTATTGGAAGCAAGGCAATTGGACGATAGTTTAAGGGCGTGGTTTTCTTGCCCTTTTTTGGAACAGGTTGCACTCGAGCGACTTTCCAAGACGATGGGTAAATCCCTTTTCCGTAAGACAGAGAAAAAAGCCTGGAAAAAAACGGGTGTTAGTTCGTTGGCGCAGTTCTTTAACACGATGGCAGGTATTCCGTCCGGTCCTGATGCCTTTTGCGTATCTAGATTTTTAAGGATTTTACGAATAACACGGTGATGAAATTTGACTTCTGCCATGGTAGTGTTGATGTTCGATAAGGTGGGGAGAGTCTTGCCTTGGGGGACGTCTAAGGTAGAGTGCGAAGAAAACCTTTTTGGCGAGCATGTTTGCTTTTTCCCTGGCTGTAGTCGCCGTGATGCCACGTTCGTCCGTCAAAGGTGGGAGAGACGTTTTTGTAAAGTTGTTACTTACTGCCTTTGCTACCGACCAGAAATTCCTGGAGCCACTGGGGCATTGCAAAAGTTTATTCCTGATCCTTTGATTGTGTTTGTTCTTAGTTTCGTCGATAACACGCTTGCATTCGTTTCTCGCTTCGACAAAATAATTGCGATTTTCAGCGGTCTGATTTTGCTGCCAGTACTTGTAGGCTTGCTGTTTTCTACCCACAGCCCTTTCGCATCTTTTGTCGAACCAGGGCTTTCCTTTTGATGGTAACTTGATGGAATTTGGGATGTATGCTTCCATTCCTGAGGAGATTACTTGCGTGATCTTTTCGCAGCAGACTGACGGTCGGGTCGTCAGCGCCAAAGCAGACGTCGAGCCAAGGAAAATCTAGATAGAACTCCCTCAGATCGTCCCAGTTTGCAGAATTGTAATGCCAGATTTTGCGAGGCAATGGTGGATCCTTCTGTATGAGTGGCAATTCACAAACCGTTGTAATAAGTTTGTGGTCGGAAGTACCTAATGGCGGACCAACTGTAACTGTGTACTGGTCAGGATTGGTGGTTAGAAAAAGATCCAGGAGGGCGGCGAATTCGCCCCTCTCTGAGATTCGAGTTGGTTCGTCTACAATTTGAGTAAGCCCGCAGCTGATGGCGAATGCTTCAGCCTCTCTACCTTCGTTGTCGGTCTTGTTGTGATGTTTGAGCCAGTTGGTGTTGTGGGCATTGAAGTCTCCCAGAACGATTATTTCTGAACTGGGGTGATCAACCTGTATTGAGTCAAAAGTGGTAGCTAGTGTTGAAAAAAAGCTTTGGTAGGCTCTATCGCTCGGAGGGCGATAGAGACAACATATAAACTTGGTTAATCCCTTGGCGGTGAACTTGAGCCACATGACGTCAAGGTTGTTCGGTTCGAGGGTTTCCTCTCGGTGGCATGAAAGGTCACTTCGGACAAAAAGGCATATTCCGAACTTATGTCTAAATCGGGTATGTAAGTCATAACCAGGATAAGGGTAGTTCACTGTTGTTGTTGTAGAACATACTTGTGTTTCTGTAAGGGCTAGTATGTGTGGTCTATTTGCCTGTAGATGTTGGTGTACCGAATTTATGTTTGTATTTAGGCCTCTTATGTTGCAGAAATCAATTCTAAATTGGTTCGGTATCTTTGCTGTCTGTGAAATGCGGAATGAAGGGCTCCCAGGGCCACCCAGCGCCCGGAGATCCGAATGGCCGGGGAGTTTACCTCCGGAATATTTTGATCCTGGAAGCACCATCATGTCCATATTATTATATTCCTACTGTGGAACCCGGAACCACCAGTGCGGAAACGGAAGGTGATTCGGGAAAACCACTCAGCGCCTCCCAGTTCTGGTGGGGTGGTCTTTCACCGGACGATGCGAGTAGGTGTGATGTAAGATTTACGGAATAATTATTATAATAATACTTGTCTGCACTCAAGAGCATACCTGACGAATGACGCGAAAAGAGTTCGAATAATATTTTAAGTGAAGGAAAGACATTTTGCCCAGGTGTAAAAACATCTTTTCTACAAGTAACAGATAATAACAAACGATGATTATTACTTAAAGAGGCTTTAATGAAATCTCAAACAACTACAATATCTATTTTACAAAAACTATACGACAGTGTTTGTAGTGTCTTGATGACATTGAAACAGAGGAAAAACCTGATATAGGGTGGGTATCAAAATCACCAGGTGCATCTCTTATTGCCTGACATATAATCAGTTATCAGTATACAGGATAATTTAGAAAGTATATTCCTTTAAACCGAAATGTCGGGAATTACGAAACATTTTTGTTTAACTTGCATAAAATAATCGACAATTACAAAAATACACGAACATAATCCTTACCTATAAGATTTGTAAATATATTACTTTTCCATTCCGCGGGCGGAAGGTTATCACTTTGCACCTGCTGCTTGAAGAAATCTCAGAAACTCCCGTGAAAAATGCTGCTCGGTCCGTTCGATGTTCAGTGTGAACTATACATTTATTTTTTGCTTCTCTATCACAGTCATCAATACCGTGAGCAATTACCTTACGTGCGGTGCTTTAAATTATTTTCCCCTATGTGTCCGCCATCGTCACTTCGAAATAATAACGCTACACGGACAGCTGCTTATTTATTTATTTTGCTACAAGAGGGCAGACAGTACACACTTTCCGCACTCATGACTGAGCGGAAAGTTGCACCTATCCGCACGCAAATACTTTCCGCACACTCAACAGTGCGGCAAGTATTTTCGTGCGGAAGAAAATTGTAGTCTTCACTCATTTATATTTTATTTGCATTTTTTAATGAAACATAAACAATAACAAATAACCTGATTTTAATGTACAAAATTACTTACATTTATATTGAAAATACGATGGTTTGCATTATGTAAATTTATTGCCGATGCAAAAAGTTTTCACGTTGACTGCGAACTAAGGCATGTTCTTTCATTATCTTCCATTTATGAGCTTGAATGAGATTCTTCAATATTATTAATAGTATTGGTATTTTGCATGGAGCTGCTTGCTTCTGATAATGCCAAAATTTTATTTGATGTTTGTTTTTTGTTTTCAATCCCTCTATGTACCCTTCTGCTGCGCTACTGGATTTCTAGCCTACGTGCCTTTTTATACTTGTAATATGTGCGCCTAAATCGGCAAACATGGTCGTTGATGATCGCCTGAAACTGTGTCCTGTATATTCTTCAGGATTAGGTAGAATACAGCAATCTCCGAAGGTATCTTTCCAATAATATTAATACCAACACATTGTCTAGTGCATTTGCCATGAATATATTTAACAAAAAATCTTCTGTATGGTGCGGCTGAAGGACGTAATTGAGAATATCTTTTATAATAGTCTAGGTACATACCATTTTTCAAGTCATTAGATATAACCAAGTTTTTGTGTTGGAAATTTTGATTACTATACCTTGAGACGGAAATAATAGTCAGTGACATCAGTCACTAATTCGAAAACAGACCGACGTGAGCGGCTTAAAGTAATATTTAATATTTAACAATAAATCGTCGGTTTAAAGGTAAAAGTCACTAAGTAACAATTTTTTGTTTTGGAGATAACAGCGATTTAATACAGAAGTTGCGATAAAAAAAAAGGAAAAGCCGTTATTATAAAAAAATTTCATTTGATCGAAAGTAATGGTTTTCTTTAACAGTTGTCTTTATTATACAACTGAAAAATATCGGTAGAACGTCAGGAATAACAGTTTTCGTACTTAATGAATTTTACCTTTATTACACATCAGTAATTTTACCACATAGTGAATTAATAAATAATTAAAACAATCTTTTTTTAATGTTATTTTTTATTTTTTGTTTTTAAACAACCTTAAATATAAATTAAATATTAATAAAAAACAAAATTAATTTCTTCAAAATCCGAATCTTCATCGGCTTCTGGCTCAGGAGCTCGTTCTTCTTCCTGTCGATCGGATCTTGAAGGTAGATTTCGGTACCAGTTTTGTAACTTTTCAGGAATAAGACCGGTGTCACAAAGTTTGATGAGATCTTTTTTTTTCTGTTCAAGAATTTGCAGTTGTTGAGAATAAGCGGGTTTAAGAATATGCGGTTGCACTTGAGGTCTACCTCTACCTGCCACGGGGACTTTTTTGAAATCTGAATTGTGACTGTACTTATAGAAAATTAAATTTGGATTGTTTTTTTCATATTTAAGGCATTTTATTTTAAGCCATTCAACTTTATTTCCTTCTTCGTCCTTGTTTCTATGTTTTCTTAATTTTTTTGCAAGCTCCTGGAAATCAAAAATGTCGCCATATTTTAATTCAACAACTTCATAGGGTTCTTTTTTTGTTTTATTTTTCAATCTTGCCTGTTTGAAAATTTCTTTCCAATCGTTCATTAGAAAAACTAACTTATTTTTTTTTGGCATGTTCTATGGCCGAATGCATTGAGTCGCATTCCATGTAGGAATGTCCCGACTAAAAATTTGTGTTCTATAATTTTAATCGTTGGATGATTTTTAACACAGTAGAGAAGAGCTGCAGCGACATACTGATTTCGGTTCTGTCCACCACAGATATCTGAGAACATTGTTAAATGGTTTATATTTTCAGGAATACAATTTGTGTACCTTAGAAGCACCGATGCTATTTCATTTGAACCCCTCTTTCCGTTAAGTTCATTTCAACAGAAACAGTATGCTTTATTTTATTTTCCTCCTTCATAAATTCTTAAGTTATATACGCATAATTTCCTGCTGTAATAAAATTGTCCAACATCTGTTGAAGGTATTTGAAGGACACTCTGTAAATCAAAAGTTATCCTTTGAAAGCTTTCATCTTCGTTGGATCGTATTTTGTCTTCATCTTTTGCTCTGTAGCAATCTTTTTTTCTGGCAATATGATCTTCATAAATTTGCTTTAGAACTGGATCAGTTTGGTTAGAATAGTATTTTGCACAAGTACTACATTGATCCTTTTTTGGTGTGAAAAATGAAAGATTATACTGGGTACAGAAAATTTTTCTATATACCGGACTTTTTACAGAGGGGATACCCTTTTCCTTACAAAAATCCAAATATAATACATACATTTTAAGAATGCTTAGTTTCGGATCTAAATATTGCCTGCTGGAGGATTTTTTTACATAATGAGGTAGCATTCGGGGAAAACTTTCAATATGCTGTTTTACAAAATTAATTTGTTCTTCACTTCGGCATTTCCTGGAGTTTTGTGCCCTCTGTTATCTGAACCTGAAGAAGTACCACTTTCAGTTGTGTATGCCAAAGCGGTTTTTATAGGCCCGTTAGATATACACAGAGTTTTTTCAAAATATTGCGCACAAACCCTGAAAGTTCCATTAGCATTCTTAAGATAGTATTGTTTGGCTATAACTCGTTGTTTTTTTGCCCCTACTTTCCGCCGTTTGGGTGTTTCTGTTTTTACATGTTGAATAATAAAATCTTTTTGGCGTTTATAATCTTCAAGTGCCCAATAAGTTTTACATAACACATATCGGTCATCTTCTGAAAAGTTTTGAGTACATTTGAAACGACATTTACTGCAGTCAATGATCTTAGGAGTTTTTGCAGGTTTCATTCTTGTCTTCGTTGCATACGGCTTACATTCAGATCTAATTTTTTGGACTTTTTGGATTTCCAGTTTTTCATATTGACATTCTTCCATCGAGCATTTGGGCGAATCATTTCGAATGGATTCAGTTTCAGACAGGACAAACTCTGGATCGGCATCAGAATCGTATTCATCGGAAGATAGTTCATAGCTTACTAGCGATTTAGAAGCCTTTCGGTTAAGGTCGGGTTTAGACACCATTCTAGAAGTTGAAGCAATATCCTCATTCGGAGCTTCATCGGTTTGCGATACCTCCTGAAATAAATCGGTAAAGTTCTTTATTCGAAATAAAATGGTATACGTAAAAATATGTCCAAATAAAAATATATTTTTGCCTAACAAACAGAAAAAAATACAACAAAAATCCCCCACATACTAAATTTCAAATATATTTTTTTTAATTTGGCTTTATTTTTTAACTTAAATACCCTGTACACTCGACCCAAATCATTTACTTTTTAATTTTAAACGTGTTAACTTAGCAACGAGCCAATATTATGAACAAAATATTACAATACCGCCAAAAACCATTAATATAAAATAGAAATTAAATACCCCACCTTATTTTTTTAAATAGATGCATCCTTACGGTTGAAAAAATATTTTTTAAAGATAGTTCATAGCTTACTAGTGATTTGGAGGCCTCTAGTTTAAGGTAGGGCTTAGACACCATCCCAGAATTTGAAGGAATATTCTCATTCGTAACATTATTGGTTTGCGATGTCTCCTGAAATAAATCGGTCATTCTTTACTCGAAACTTCCTTGGTATACGTAATAATATTTTTTGTCATACTAGTTTATTATTGTGTTTTTATTGCTTGGTTACCCACTACATAATTGTGTACTTTATGCCCGTGCAGGCATAAAGTGCACCTTATGCCCGTCCAGGCCATAAAGTACACAATTACGTAGTATGTTAGTATGACATAAAAGCTTGTATGTCGGGTTTTGTAAGGTCGTCGCCCTCAGGGCATAAACATTTACTTAATGCCCTTGGTACATAAATAACTATTTTAATGTCCAATTAAAAATACATTTCGATGACTTGCCTAACAACCAAACAAAAATAAACAAACATCCCCCACATACTGAACTTTAATTAAAAAATGTATAATTTGACTTTATTTTTTAACTTAAACACCTGTATACTGGACCCAAAGCATTTATTTACTTTATTAATAGACCCAAACTATTAGGTCACCCTAATGTTCTAAAACATAATTAGAACAATTTAAATTTTAAGGTGCTCACCCTGTAAATCTTAATTCCAAAGTATATTCTGTACGAGCCAAAGTTATAACCAAAATATTAGACTTCTGTCAAAAGCCTATAATATAAAATGAAAATTTTGAAGTTTTATTTTTTCAATAGATTCACCCTTATGGTAAAAAAGAATATTTTTTTACCGTTTTTTAAATAAACCGTTAAGTGAAGTAACGGTTTATTTAAAAATTCCGGCATTTTAATATATTTTTTTTTTCATTTATTCACTAGTATAGCCATAATTTACTTACCGGCATATTTTTGC
>MU185762.1:105705-121805 GCA_016904865.1 Pissodes strobi | reverse complement strand
TTTTTTGGAAAATCGGTACTTAGTGACTTTTACCTTTAAACCGACGAAATCTGGTATGAAATGCTCGCAAAATGCCGCTTATTCTAAATGCGGACACAGCGTTCCGGCACAAAACGTGCACCGCTGCCAAATTCATTGTGGCCCGTATACGCGCGTTACGCGGAGCATTTGAAGCAGCTGTATTTTAACAGAGGTTCGCGATCGGCGGTCGTAAATATACTGATATTGTACGACCGTCGGGCGGAGGTCGCAACGTTGCAACAATAAACGAGCATGTACCCTGTGAGAGATCTGTTGCATAGTCGCGCTTGCGGGTTTAGGTTATCGTTTTGTTTTAACATTGAAAATGTTTCTGTTTTCCTAAATAGGGCCTCAAATCGTGAAAAAGTGCATGCTACATTTGCCACACATAACGTCCGTCGTACGCGTGAGAAATCGTGTTAGCTTGTTTATTTAAACATAAATTGATTATAACGTATCGGAATCGGTTCTAATGACTAAAATAAATTGGAACTAACTGAAACTAACCGAAAGTGTATTGAACGACTATCCAAAACTAACGAAAAGCACCAATACGGGCTAAAACGTATCGAAATAGATTTAAAATATTGAAGTAAGTTAAAACTAACCCAAATTAACCGAGTTTTGGTGACTAACCAAAACTAACTAAAAACATTAAAATTGCTTATAACGTATCAGAACCGGTTCAAATTACTAAAATAAATTGGAACTAACTGGAAGTAACCGGAAGATGATTGAATGACTATCCAAAAATAACTAAAAGCACCAAAACGGTCTAAAACATATCGAAATAGATTAAAAAGATTGAAGTAAGTTAAAACTTACCCAAATTAACCGAATTTAGGTGACTAACCAAAACTAACCAAAAGCATTATAATTGCTTATGACATATCGAAAGGTGATTGAATGTCTAATCAAAACTAACCAAAAGTAACTAAGAGCACCAAAACAGGTAAAACATATCGAAATAGATTAAAAATATTGAAGTAAGTTAAAATTAACCCAAATTAACCGAATTTTGGTGACTAACTAAAACTAACCAAAACATTAAAATTGCTTATAACGTACCGGAACCGGTTCAAATGACTAAGATATATTAAAACTAACTGAACTTTACTGAGACTTGACTTAACGACTAAGCAATAGTAGGTAACTAAAAGCATCAAAACGGGCTAAAACGCATAGAAATAGATTTAAAATATTGAAGTAAGTTAAAACTAACTTAAATTAACCGAATTTTTGTGATTAACCAAAAACTCTAAAATTGGTTATAGTGTAACGGAACTGGTCCAAATGATTCAAATAAATGAAAATTAACTGAAATTAACCGAAAGTTGATTGACCGACTAACCAAAATGGACCAAAATTAACCAAAGGCATCAAAAGGGGCTAAAACAATTAAACTAACAATTAACCGAATTTTGGCGACTAACTAAAGTTAACCAAAAACATCAAAATTGGATATGACGCATCGGATCCGGTTCAAATGACTAAAATAACTTAAAACTAACTAAACTTAACCAAAAGGTGTTGAACCAAAAATAATCAAGAGTAACCAAAATGGGCTAAGACGTATCAGAACAGATTACGAATAAAATAAGTAACTAACCGAAATTAACCGAATTTTGCGACGACCTACATTATTAACCAAAAATGTTTAAACTGTTTTAACGTATCGGAATCAAATGGCTCAAATAAATTGGAACTTACTGAAAGTAACCGAAAATTGATTGAATAACCAACCAAAGCTAACCAAAAGTAACTAAAAGCACCAAAATGGGCTAAAACGTATGGAAAAAATTAAAAATATTGAAGTAAGTTGAAACTAATTCAAATTAACCTTATTTTGGTGACTAATCAAAAATACTAAAATTGGTTATAACGTTTTGGAACCGGTTCAAATAACAAAAATAAATTAAAACTAACTGAAATTAGCCGAAAGTGAACGACTAACCAACAGTAACCAAATGCACCAAAATGGGCTAAAACATAGGTATCAGAGCAGATTAAAAACATTAAGCTTATAAGGTGAAACGAACTTGAATGAACCGAATTTTGCCGACTAACTAAAATTAACCATAACGTATCGGAACCGGTTCAAATTACTAAAATAATTTAAAACTAACTAAAGCTAATTGAATGACTAACCAAAACTAATCACAAGTAACCAAAAGCTCCAAAACGGGCTAAACCGTATCGGATTAAATTGCAAAAATTAAAGTAAGTTAAAACTAACCAAAACAAACCGAATTTTTGCGGCTAACCAAAACTAACTAAAAAGATTAAATTTGATTATAACGTATCGTAGTCAGTTCAAATTACTAAAAAAAATGAGCGAATCTGCTAGTAGTCGAGACACTGATGTGTACACATATCCTATAACGACATCGGTTGTAAAAAAATGACAGCAGCACGTTGTAATCCCAAGCAGTCACCCATCAAAGTACTAACCCTGCCCGACGTTGCTTAACTTCAGTGATCGGACGAGAACTGGCATTTTCAACATGCTAAGGCCTGTACGTTTTAGCTTGGTCATAGAATAAAAATTACGTTTAATAACCAAGTTTAAAATAATAAAAAATCAACGCGAACGAAGCCCCGGGTAAAAGCTAAACCTATGTTCTTTACTACACTCTTGAAAATATCTGTACAAAATTTCATGATGATTGAAACAGTTTATGCGTGATAGCGTAAGAAACAAACAAACAAACAAACACATTCGCATCTATAATATTAGTTAGGTTTATTTAATAATACTTACTGGTAGCTTCGGAGTGGATTAATTCACTGCACAAATTCGACACGATAATCTAATGCTATCAGGAATAACATCAAGATATGAACACAGCTTATTTACCTAGTAATCTTGGGCCGACGTCCTTAGATTTGGGAAAGTCAATAACCAAATTTTGCAAATTTTAGAAGAGGGCTATGACTCAATATTGTTTTAAACGGCTGGGCATCTAAATAATACTTTTGACAGTTCGTTTGATTTAAAATAATAATATGCTCTTTTATCATCTAAAATCCGTTTAGAAACGATTTTAAATGACAAAACTTTATAAAAACCCAAAAATTCGTACTTTTTTAAGACGATAGCCGTGGCTTCTGACGAATTTGTTGTGGATTTTAAAGCGAAAATTCATTTTAAATTCGACCGTCCATTAAAAATAAGCTGTGCTATGGATCCAAATACACTGCGAATATAATAATTAATAAATATTACTTTTGACTGTTCGTTTAATTTAAAACGTGCTTTTTTATCATCTAAAATCCATTTCAAATGATTTTAAATGGCAAAAATGTATATAATACCGCCCTAGTGGCTAGAATCGGTTTACACATTTTCGTCCCATTTGCCGAGATTTACCCTCAAACCGTCGCGTAAGATGTATTACATATCAATAAGTTGGAACTGACGGAAAGTTGTTTGAGAGACTAACCAAAAGTGACTAGAAATAGCCAAAACGGGCTAAACAGAATCAGAACAGGTTAAAAATATTACAGTAACGTTATGGCTATACATAGTCATAATCATGCGTGTCCAAAGGTCACATTTTTATTTATTATTTATTTATTTATTTATTATTATTTTTCATTAAATGTCATTACTTTGACAGAATTTACACGCAAAATCTGCCACAAATGAAGATTTTACTGAAAATTGTGACCTTTGGACCCGCACGATAAGATCGCTTTTGACTATAATTATATTATATTAATAGATTTTCCTATCTAAAACTGAAGGGTAATTTTTTCTGTTTTCATATCTACCCATTTTTGATGTGTAAACATCTTATGCGGCAGTATGAGGGTAAATCTCGGCAAATGGGACGGAAATGTGTAAGCCGATTGTGACATTATAAGCCCGTCGCATTGAGCATTTTTATACAATTTTGCCATTTAAAATCGGTTTTAAACAGTTTTTAGACGATATAAAAGCATATTTTAAATTAAACGAACTGTCAAAACTATTATTCAGATGGCCAGACTTTTAAAACAATATTCAGTCATGCCCCTCTTCTATAATTTTCCTTCTATAAGTTTGTTTTTTTTAATGGACGGTTGAATGTAAAATGAATTTTCGCTTCAAAATCCACGACAAATTCGTTCGAAGCCACGGCTATCGTCCTAAAAAAGTCCGAATTTTGCGATTTTTATACAATTGTGTCATTTAAAATCGTTTTTAAACGGATTTTACATGATAAAAAAGCACATTATTATTTTAAATTAAACGAACTGTCAAAGGTATTATTCAGATGTCTAGACGTTTAAACCAATATTGAGTCATAGCCCTCTTCTAAAATTTCCAAAACTTGATTATTGACTTTTCCAAATCAAAGGATGTCGGCCCAAGATGAGTAGCTGGTAAAAGAACAGGCTTTGTAGATTTTCCTGTCGAAAGTATGCAGTGAATTAATCCACAGTAGAGTGCTATAGACGGCCTCAATTCTCCCCCTCCAATTTTTTGCCCCCTCATCGCCCTCCGGTGACTTTGAGATAGACCCCGCCCACTTGGTCTTAAGTGTATTCGACCTTGAACTACATTGGCATAATTTCACCTTGAATGTCCTTGACATTTTACCTTGAATGTCCTTGAGTTTTTGTTGAAGGTCGCGCATATGACCTTGGGATTGCTCCAAGCGTGTATGACCTTGAAGGTCCTTGGAACTGTTTTGTGGTGTCCTTTACCTTGAATGACATTGAGGTAATTTGATCTTGAATGCCCTTGAGTTTTTGATGTGTAAACATCTTACGCGGCGGTATGAGGGTAAATCTCGGCAAATGGAACGGAAATGTGTAAACCGAGTCTAGCCGCTAGGACAGTACTATATACAATTTTGCCATTTAAAATCGTTTCAAACGGATTTTAGACGATAAAAAAGCATATTTAAAATTAAATGAACCGTCAAAGTATTATTTTTATTATATTATATTCGCAGTGTATTTGGATCCATTTCACAGCTTATTTTTAATAGGCGATTGAATTTAAATTGATTTTCCCTTCAAAATCCACGACAAATTCGTCCGAAGGCACGGCTATCGCCCTAAAAGAGTCCGAATTTTCGGATTTTTATACAATTTTGCCATTTAAAATCGTTTTTAAACGGATTTTAGACGATAAAAAAGCATATTATTATTTTAAATTATACGAACTGTCAAAAGTATTATTCAGATGCCCAGATGTTTAAAGCAGTAAATTTTGAAAAAGCTGGTTATTGATTTCCCAAATCAAAGGATGTCGGCCCAGATTATAAGGTAAATATGCTGTGTCCATATGTTGATATTATTCCTGATGGCATTAGATTTTCGTGTCAAATTTGTGCAGTGAATTAATCCGCTCCAAAGCTGCCAGTGCGTATTATTAAAGAATCTTAACTAATATTATAAACGCGAATGTTTTTGTTTTTATTCTATGAACATGCTAAAATGTACAGGGAAGGACCATAGCACGTTGAAAATGCCAGTTCTCGTTCGATCACTGAAGTGAAGCAACGTCGGGCGTGATTAGTACTTGGATGGGTTACCGCTTGGGAACATAACTTCAAATCAAATCAAATGAAATAACATTTATTTGTCAAAATGAATACATACACTTATGGAGTTACAGCTAACAGATATTCTGACAAAATGGACAGCAGTCTCCCGATTACAAAACCGATTTCATGAGAGTCCAGTAGGAACTCATCATGTGAGACTGCTGCTATAATTTTTTTTACAACCGATGTCGTTATAGGATATGTTTATAAATTCGTCTCGAGTACTAGCAGACTCGCTTATTTTTTTTATTTATTTTTGTTTTAATTATGATAATGTTTAATATTATTGCTAAAAATGCATTTCTTTAATTATATACCTATATTATAAACACTCGTGTGTTTGTATTTTTACATTTTTAAACTAAATGAATTTCAACGCAAATCACATTTTTGCGTTTTTATTTATCATTTTCAGTTCAACAAAAAATGTGGGATTTGGATACTACGGTCGAAGTTAGAGTTGAACCTCTTATTATCAATGTTGGTTCCGAAAGTAGTGATAGTAATGATTCTGAATCAAATTCTGATCAGACCTCCGATAACGAGTAGTAAACTTAAAGTTTTGTTGATTTTTGATGTAAACTTTCGATGCAACCTTCAATATGATATTTTATGATAAGAAAAACCCCTTATCATCCATGACTCGTTTTTTTCCTAGCCCTAATGAATATTTTACTATTTGTTTGTAGTACAATTTTGTTGCTTATTACTAGATTTAGGAATAATTTTAACCCTCCACCGGGCGCAATACGGAAAATCCTTACTTAGGGCGCAACGCATCTATTAGATTAATATACAGCTTATTTTAATAAACATGAATTTTATTGACAAAGTTAACTGCAAAAAAAAATAAAACCCTTCTAATGATTAAAAAAATTGGAACAGATAAATTTAACACAAAACTTTCTATTCTGAGTCTACATCAGCATCGTATTGTTCGAATTTGGATTTATAGCATGTTTCACAAATAGTTGTTGCATTTTCTAAGCAGAGACACTGAGAGCACGACTTGCAGTAGTATTTTGAATATCGTTGTTGTTTTATAAGCTCATATAATATGAAAAAATAAACTACAGTTTGATATGTAGCTGTTGGTGGAAACCTATAACATTATACCAATGCTTTTATAATTACTTTGCAAAAAGTTCCAAGGCTGGGCGCAATCAATCTAATAGATTTATTCCATCACTCTAAACAAACGACTGGACTGTACGCAACTAAAGTTAAGACTGTCGACTCCGCAATGCATCATAATAGGATACACGGACATACTCGATCAGAGTCGTTTCGGTTGTCCAGCTACAGCGAGAAAAGTGCGCGCGCAATCTAATAGATGAATTGCGCCCGACCGAGGGTTAAATATACGTTTTTTTGCATATTTTAGACTAAAATCATGCATATTTATGTGCATAAACTTTATTTTTTTAAGTGTATATTTGCCTAAGGTTACTTATTACCATTCCATTATATAGTTGTTATAACATATTAATTTACAAAGCAATTGTATCCGCCGCTGGAATTTCCTTCTCTCTTCCCTTACCCCTCGAGGCGCGCCTTAAAACTAAAAATGAGTCACTGACTATTATTTCCGACTTGAACTATAGTAAGTTGCCCTTATCATCGCTGTTATCTGTTGATAAATACGTCAATTCTTCACGACAACACGCTCTAGCCAATCCAAATATAGTGACCACTTTCATTAAAAGAGATAAATATCAAGGGGTGATTCTTTAATAAACTTAGAAATATCAGTTTTGCTGAATATTTTTTGTTGGGTCGAAAACCAACATTCTGACGTTTCAAGTGAGCCGCCAGTTTTGAAAATCTTCCAATGTCAAAATTTTTTCGTATTCTAATTACGATCTTCAACATAGAATATCTTGACCAAAGAGTCGATGGCTTACAAGTTTTACTGGCTTCTGAAGAATAGGCTAAGAGAACTTCTTCTTTAAACCCTCTGACGTTTCTTTTTTCACACTACCGGTTGAACACATTAAATTCCTTCTCGTGTTTTGTTCGGGATTTTTCCGGCAGTAATTCTAAGCTGGCTTGTTTTGCTTCCGCTAGGATAGATTCGGTAACTGCGTAATTTTCTTCATCACTTTCCATCATTTCAGAGAAAAAATGCAAATAAAATAAACGGGGCCAATTTATTATATAATTTTTAAATTTACTATATTACTTTTTTAAATTTCCCAATTTGTAAAATAGTTGTTGTTAGAATTATTATTATTATTTTTTTAACTCCTTACTATTTCTCACCTAAATTCAGTACTACTCAGGCAGTTATTACGGTAATATTTTATAATATTACTATGGGTAGCTACAACTAGTGTTCTATATTAACAATCCAGGATTTTATTGGGCTCTTCGACTAGCATTCTGAGATGCGGTAGAGTGGTGTGGATAAAATAAGAATAAAAAAAACTAAGCACCACCTGTTTTTGGGTCCATAGCAAAATCCTGGATACGACGAAGAAAAACAAAAAAAAAACACAGGAAAAGTAAATGCTCAGAAATAAATAAAACACCAATATAAGCCGTAGTTCTGGTTAACGGCTTTAATTAATAGAAAAAGAACCCTAATTACCAACAATGTAGCTCGAACTTTTAAAAGTAACGCCTAAGCTCTCCGGTTCAACTACCGAACGCACTCACCAGCGACAACTGACACGTCTGACACTTGACCACCAGTTTCTTTTCTTCACGTCGGTTTAGTATTGAAAAAACGTAAACAAACCGATACAAACATATAATTATGAAATTATGATACATTTCCCCTTTTTAAGAACACAAGTGATGATTATAAATTCACTAGAACAAGAGTTAAATTACGATTAAAATTAAATTGTTAAAAATGTTACCGAGATCGAGAGTTGGTGATATTATAAATTATAATATGCAATATTCAGTATTGAAAATGAATAAATTTGGTTGGTTAGGTGCAACGAATTACACATGGAAATGTTATAGATAAGTTCAATCCTGTGAAGTTATTCGGTCAAACTTTCAGGAGTATTTAGTTACCTATTTAGCAATTAGCAAGAAGGAATTGATACTTTATACGGGGCTCGCTTAAAAATAGACTGCATAGAGGAGCGACATTAAAAAGATAGTATTACGAACTGCTTTAAATAGCAGGTATATTCCTGAGGTAACACACTGCACAGACAAACCTGAAGCTGATGTTGTTGCTTGGCAGTCACTGAGGTGATACTTGATGGCCTGATGCTGTGGACCAAGTTTTGTGGCTCTGGCCGAAGATTGTGCCCTAGCAGCAACAATCCAAGCGGCAGTTACCGGAATTTCCAAACTTAACCAGTTAAAAAACGGCCTACAAAAGAACCGAGACTAAGAACGCAGTTCTCCGACAACACTTCAGGTAGGTAAATAAAGCAATATTTCATTGTATAATAGTTAAGAATAGCAATAGGTATTAAGAAAACATGCCAAAAGATGTAAGATTAGTTATAAAGAATACTTTCACACACAAAATGATGGTAACAAATATTGTCATAAGTGAAATCGGGTCAGAAAGATCGCCCTATCTCTGTCTAACACATTATCTCTTATGGAAAAAATCTAGATTTTGATATATTGATAAGTGTGATACATCGTTGGTTTTGGGAGACCAAATGCTTCTAAAAAATGAAATAAAAAATCCAGGTCCGTATTTAAAAAAATGAAGTTGATGATGGGGGCCCGGACACGAAACGTCAGATTTAAAATTTGACACTGCCATTTTATAAAGGGGAAAAAGTGGCAATAATAATGTTAAATTTATTTTATATTATCTCTTCAAATAAAGTCAGGAAAAAATAAAAATAAAATAGCTGCTTTTCGGTTTTTTACGAATATCTCCGGAACTATTCGTAATTTTTCAAATTTCAAAACTGTGTCTTGTTAGGCATCAAATTGCGCAACTTTGCCTTAATTTAACCGACTTCGTACCTCTTACGGTTCCCGAGATCCCCATGCATGCACTCGAATTTGTAGCACCCTGTATATCTAAGACTAAATTCATATTTTAATTTTAGTTGGTAAATACAAATTTTTAGATTTATGAATATTTACCATGTATATAGCTCCGCCGCGATCTGAACTACAGTACAATACAATAATGCCATTTTGACTCCTCTTAGCCAAAATTACACATAAAATAGTGGCTTATTAAAATTGATTATCAAGACCAGAATTTCGAAAATAATGAATAACTTTTTTCTCCATTTTAATAACGGGATGATTCTCCCAATATTTTCGTAAATAGGTTTGTAATTAAAAGGCGCTAAATTAATTATTTGTCTGGACTATCATTTTTCCCTTTTTACCAAGATAGCTATTCTGCAATGTAACCCATATCAATCAATTATAAAGATCATGTTTTCTTAGATTCTATTGATTGAAGCTCGAACTATTCAGTTCACTTCCGCTTTAAGTGGAACAGACGTAATCATTGTACCCAATCAGCTGCTGAATTTTTGCGAAAACTATACTTGAAATTCGATAAAGGGGGCTTTATATTTGTACAAATAATAAAAACAAATTGCTTCATGCGAACGTATCAACAGAAACCGTGGGTACTGAAGTATATCGTTTATTTCTTATTGAAACTATACAGTCAAAATCGACATGTGTAAAAATAATCCAATTTTGTGTGAAGAGAATCACTGAATTGGCATAAAGGACGTATTCATTGCGGGATCTATCATCGAACGCTGGTGAGGAGCTTCCATTATGTTGCCGAAAGCAAACAGGGTATTTATTTGGAAAAATAATCGTATCATTGCCGGAAATACAGGGTAACAATTTTAATAGATACTTGATAATTTGCTTTCAGTTTTGGGTGTAATTCAAATAAAAATTAGAGTATTCCACTCATAAAATTACCATATTGGAATCATTCTATTTCCAATATATTTTAAATGTAATTTAATAACGTCCCTTCTTAAATCATTTTAAAAAAATATTTGTATATATAATGTATATGAAATAAAAATGGTGCGTGGGTTCGAAGCTAACCCTAATGGAACTGAAATGCTGAATTTGGTTTATGGTATTCTATTCAACGGTTATCTTGGAGACAACAATATTCGGGTTATCAAATTTTATGGAAATAATATTTAAGACAAAGCGACTCAAATTTCGTTAGTTAAAATAATTTCAGCAGTTTAAACAAGCACGTATTGTGCTCAAAGGGAGGTTGAATTGGATTGTTTTTGGGAGGTTGAATTAATTTAATTCAATGAGGCAATCGATGATTGTCTCAAAATAATAATTTTCAGTAACAAAGATTTAGTTGAAAAATGTGGAGGAAAGAAAAAAATCTACAGAGTGCTGCCTAATATATAGTGGCTAAAAACGAAACTATACGCAAAACAGAATCACATATCAAAGTAAGCCATACAAATGATTAGACCACACCGACGCAAACTAACCCAAACCAAAAAATCAAATGGACACCCGTCGTCCGGCATTAAAAAAAGTCGTTATAGAAATAAATAATTAGATGAAATCTAAATAAGCTGAATTTAACATTCAAGGAAATAAGCTTGATCAAAAATTTGAAATTTCGAATAATCATAGTTTTTGAAAAAATTATGAAATAATAAAGACTTTGAATAATAATAGTTATTTACAATATTAGTGTTGATAAAGATGTTTTATGAAACTCGGCTGACGCGTCGTTTGACAACTTTAACATCTCGTGTTGTAATATGAATTTACAACAAGAATATTGTACAAAATTTTATCTACTTTCATCTATGAATAAAAATATTTGACAAAAGGCATTTTTAAAAATAAAATTGCACCTGCTATTAAGTTTACTAATTAAGTTTTTTATGTTACCTTTCGCATGGTTACTGTTTTGCATCATTCCTGTCGAAACTTTGTCAAACAAATCGGAAAATATAAAAAGCGCGTTTCAAAATGAGTGATTCTGATGGAAGTTTACCCTCTGATATAGAAGCAGCGGCAAACGAAGCGATCTCAAGTTTAGTTCCGACAATTCAAGGCGCGATCTGAGTTGGAGTACCAGAATTTTGATAATTGGTGCATAGCTAACAAAATAAAGGTGTCTGAGAAAATCCTTTTGGGTTATTTTTCCGGAAAGCAACGCTCCCAGAAACCATCTACACTATGGACTCACTACTCAATGTTGAGAACTATGTCAAGAACGAGTCAAGAAAATGAAGATATAAGTAGATTTTCTCAACTAATCGTATTTTTGAAAAGAAGTTCATAGGGTTACAAAGCCAAAAATTTTTACAAAAGAAGACGTATGTAAGTTTCTTAGTACTGCAGATGATGAAACATATTTACTTATGAAGGTTGTTATGATAATCGGCATTTTTGGGGCTTGTCGGCGCGAAGAACTAACTAAGTTAATGTTGGATCATATTGAATACAATGATTTGTATATAAAAATTGTGATTCCATGCTCGAAAACCAAAATTATCCGAGAATTTGTTATAACAGAAGGAAATGTGACAGGTGTCAACTGTTTAAGTATTTTCCGAAAATATGCTAAACTTCGTCCTCTTAACCCTTTAAGGACGGATTTAATTTTCGTATTGGTTTTTAGCTTCCAGCTAAAAATTCTATATTTTGGGGATGTACAAATAAGAGAAAATGAGTTTGTTGAACTTTTTAATAAGCTTCTTTGTGAAAAAAACGTAAAAAAATGGAAACTAGGAAACTGAGACATCAAAATATCATTTCTTATGGAAAGCCTGAAATCACTTAGTTATATCGGTAAGACAAATACCCACTTTGCATGAGAAGCAGTGCCATCTAGTTTGATACGGTTGCAACTATGTGCTGCAAAGAGCACAAAGAACTTTGGTTCCAAGAATTGGCAAAGAGCAACTTTATCGTATCTCCTTTCGGGTGGCATGATCACCTTGAACCAGTTTGGTGCAACTTCAGTGCTACGTCGTCCTCGGCCATGCATTGATGGATCCGTACCTATCATTCCAGTTACTACCGCAAAGCGAAAATCCTTTAGATTCAGTCCTCTGGCATCCAGAGATTGTGCTTCGTACACGATGAAAGCATTGACCACTCCTACGTCTCCTCCTAGTCTATGAAATACCAGAAAAGTCTTGGCCACCATTTTTGCTACCTTCTATCCACCTTGTAACTACCAGCCTACTGGTCATATATATCTATGAAGTTTTATGTGCATTTTGTAATCCTTCACCAAGGCCAAACATGGAATATCAGTCGAAGTTCGGTCCTTTTGCTTTCTTGGAACAGTAACAGTGTCTTCAGGATCATCAAAATTGCTTATGAACGAAAGATTTGTGTCTTTCCACTGCAAATACACCAGTTCTTTAGAGCTCATTCTCTAATCGGAATCACTCCTCTTTTTTAGCTTTTCTCCGACCTTAGATCCTTGGGTTGACCCTGGCGCCTTCTAGCAGTACCACACGCGTAAATCTTATCTGCCAATAGTTCCTGTTGCAGCTGAAGCCCGTTGATGAAATTGTCGAAGTAAACACGGTGATATTTCCCGGCCAATAAACGAGTGAGATTTTTCACCATTCTGCTGCCAAGATTCAATTCGAGCTTATCGTTGACAAGCGCCCTAGTGGTACCAAAAGGAACCACAAATATTTTTGATAGTAATAGAGAAAAAACAGAAAATTCTAACACCCCCAATGTATAGACGCACTCATATCATCATATTTCAATAATAAATAGTGTTGAACTCACATTTCATAATAATTCTGTCCTCAAAAATAAACACTTGTCAACAACCTTGACATTGAAATTCCAGACCAAATGTGCTGCCGGAACGTGGCATGCAAAGAAAACCCGCCCGCGCGGCTGGGATTTGGTGGAGGCAATATCAAGCTACACAACCTGCAAGAGTGGTCCCGTCCAACGCTCACTAGGCCACATAGAAAATTATTCTGAATTGTGGTTCCAGTGTGGAACCACCGGGACGGAAAGGGTTAATGCAACTCACAGGCGGTTTTTTGTATTCTACGGAAAAGGAAAATGTACCTCCCAGCCTGTCGCAATTTATAGGTTTGGAAGTATACCAAAAAAGATTGCAACAAAACTTGGATTGAAGTATCCCGAAGGATACACTGGGCGTTGTTTTAGGAGGTCCTCAGCCACAATTCTAGTTGATGGTTGTGCAGATATGCAGATGTTAAATCGTCATGGATACTCGAAATCCTCTTCTACGGCAGAGGGCTACGTTGAGAATTCTTTAGAAAATAAGAAACAAATAGCAAAGAAGATCATGGGGTCAGACACGGATTTAATTATTGGAAAATCGAACGTAAAGGGCTCCATCACATCCACTTCTGGTATACAAATTTCTATGTGTAAAAAGTTTATTATTAATGTTTATAAGAAACCTTAAGTGTTATAATTTAATAATAATTCATTTTAATTACTAATTGATAATAATTTTTATAATTATTGTTAAAAATAAATAAATCATTCTTCTAAAAGGGTGGTTTTATTTAACAGCAAAATGTTAATAAAACCGGTTTTTTTAATTACAGCACTAGTGCTGTAAATGCATCTATTACAGCACTAGTTCTGTAATAGGCGCCCTTAGAAAACGATTTATAGAACTGTCAAATTAATATTACTAAATGAATGTAGGTAAATGGCTTTTTCGCATTTACTTCGTCACACTTTTTTGAACAGATTGATATGTGACACGCTCACAGCTACTAAAAGCTTTTGAATATGAAATCATTATTTGTAAATGCTTAGTCCCCAAAAAACATTGCTTAATAAAATTAGTCTAAGTTCAAAATCAACAAAACTATTATTTTTATTCATAAAGTCGTCATACTTACTGTATTAAGTTTTGAATGATAATATATAATATTGCATTGATGTTCAAACTTTTTTTAAGTTCGCAATTTTTCTAAAACACAAAAAAGTTGCAAATATCTTAAACATTTAGCGTCTTAGTGCAAAAACAAATCGAAAAATCTTATTAAATTAGGGTGAATAATGGACTCTGTTATTTAATCATAAATTAAGCTGTAATAACAAATTCTTGAAGAGTGGCAGAGAAACATGTATAGCATAGAACATAAATTTTAAATCTATCTTAAATCGATTAAGCATATTTATTACTTAAAGTAAATTTTATTCTTCCAAGAAAACTAAGAACCAAATGCTTTGATGATGATGGTAATATGTGAAATATAAATGCAATTGTAATAATAACCATGGAATAAACACTAATTTCATATTAATAATGTAAGGAGATAACGCGAGAAAAACAAAATAACGACTTACATAAAATTTTAAACTTAATAAAAATTTAAAACAGAATAAAATGATACAAAATAAGTATAAATATTTAAATAAATAATCGAATGGTATGGTCTATACAAATTAGTTTTTCGCTAATTCTTAATTTTGATATGTCTCGAGACATGGTACATAGAAGATCTATGTAAGTACCAACTATAGTGTAAATTTAAGTCAATACAGCGGTTAAGCTTATAGCATTATAGATTAAAAATGATCACTTTTTCAGTGGGGTTATTATAAATAAAGCGCGAAGTATTAGTATATCTGTAAATTTAAGAGCTCTCTGAATACGTGACACTTTAAATAAAAACTAGTATTAAAATGGCTGAAATATAGCATGAATTTAATATTTACGCAAGTGTTGCTATACATTCTAAGTGTTCTATGGTTTTGCAGACGTGTATAATAGTGACGTTGACATTGGTACAAATTTTGCCGCCTAGAAGGGATAGAACCTCTAATTTCAATCCATATATATTTTAGAATGGTTTGTCTTCATTAGAGAATTTTAAATATAAGCACCAATTACTTAAATTGTTAGGACCATAGCCATGATATATAAGTGATGGGTTATTTAAGGCTGAATGGTCATGTAATAAAGTTCATGTCAAAAGTTAAAATAGATGGTGAATCAGTAATAAAACATCCGAGAAGCCGAGAAAGGTCCAACTTTAATCCTTGTTTCGGCTATTCATGGTGTAGTACTTGCTTTTCGTTTCATACAAACATTATTGCTCACACACCTGCCAATAATATCCTTCATATAAATGAGGCTTAAGAAAAATATATCATAGAGAATCATCTTTCGGTACGAAGTGAAACAGTATTAAAAAATGACTAGCGCCTCTGATTTTGTTGCTGTGAAAAGAATTATTAAAGGTGCTCTATCTATAAATGAAAAAGTTCTACATTGTCCATAAACACCAAAACCTAACAACTGGTGTTACAAAATAGATAAAATGGGTTTTAAAATGACTGTAGTCGACGAGTAAACAATATACAGATAACCACGTGAAGGAAAAAAACAGCATCCAAAACCAACGAAAAAAAAAAAAGATCGATCATGATACAAAAATCGCTGTAAGACGAATTATCCTTTTTTTCTATTTTAAGAAAGAAGTGCCCACCTTGTGTAAACTAATGGCTAAGGTAACAAAAGAGGAAAACATTACGCCTGTGAGCAAAACAACACTGCGAAATTAATTCCCGTTACGAAAAACTGCAAAGTAGAAAGTAAAGTCTGGT